>OMKK01081654.1:0-25189 GCA_900302305.1 Polymixia japonica | reverse complement strand
CTCTGTCTCCCCCTCTCTTCTCTCTGTCTCTCCCTCTGTCTCTCTCCCCGCCTCTCCCTCTCTCTCTAGTTGGCCAGAGTTCCTCTTTGTTTGACATCCTCCTACTCCAACTCCTCCTCTGCCCCTGCAGCAAAGTTTAGAGGATGTCATCCAAGTCTGTCATCTCCAAAGACTCTCTCTGCTCTGTCTGTCCCTCTGCCTCTCCCTCTCTCTCCCTCTCTGTCCCTCTCTCTGTGTTCTGTCTGTCCCTCTCTCTCTCTGCTGTCTCTCCCTCTCTCTCTGTGCTCTGTCTGTCCCTCTCTCTCTCTGCTGTCTGTCCCTCTCTCTCTCTGCTCTGTCTGTCCCTCTCTCTCTCTGCTCTGTCTGTCCCTCTCTCTCTCTGCTCTGTCTGTCCCTCTCTCTCTCTGCTCTGTCTGTCCCTCTCTCTCTCTGCTCTGTCTGTCCCTCTCTCTCTCTGCTGTCTGTCCCTCTCTCTCTCTGCGCTGTCTGTCCCTCTCTCTCTCTGCTCTGTCTGTCCCTCTCTCTCTCTGCTCTGTCTGTCCCTCTCTCTCTCTGCTCTGTCTGTGTCAAGGCTCAGTTGACTGCGTGCTGCTCTAGTGATATTTCCAGGCCTGTGTCAAATAGTATTTGCAAATAATTCTTCATTTTTATGAGCATGATGGATGGAGTTTGGCTCATTGGGATGTCAGATAGTGTCCTAATGGGTGAGATGACAAATTTACTTTCAAATACTTTAGATTTTCTAAGCTTTCTGGCACCTCACCCACCCGTCTAGCATGTAAGTAGAATAAAAGAAGTGTTTGACTTCTGGATTAACTGTTTCTTTACTCCTTGCTCACAGTAACAATCTTTGCACAATGGGGCCAAGCACTTGTCCCTGTCAAATAAACCAACACAGTAAATGATTGTGGGACTTGCCAGGACCGAGGCCAACTTAGAAATATTTATAACGAGGGATATACAATTTATTTTGTTTGTTTGACACTATAGCCTGCTGACAAATCATCTCTTTTGACAATTTAATGCATAAAGACATGAAATGTTGTTCTGAGAAGCACTAAGTGAAATAGATGGTGAAGCTTGAGCCCTTTTTGGCTGCTTTGCTAGAAATGATTCTTCCCATGGACCTAGACGACCGCCTAGAGGGGCACTAGGACCTGAGGAGGCAGACAGCAGCCTGTTGCCACGGCTTCAGCTGCCAAATGCGATATGTGCTGTAGCCACGCCTACAGACTAATGTAACCACGCCCATATACTACTGTAGCCACGCCTACAGACTACTGTAGCCACGCCTACATATTACTGTAGCAACGCCTCTATACTACTGTAGCCACGCCTACAGACTACTGTAACCACGCCCACATACTACTGTAGCCACGCCCATATATTACTGTAACCACGCCCACATATTACTGTAGCCACGCCTACAGACTACTAAGAAATGGGCAGGTGACGAACACTTATCTTTTGTCAGTACTCAGAACAAATTCATCGCAAGCTACCCAGCACCTACACAAGCTGTGTCATCCCCCTTATATTCCCATGATCAGTCCCTGACCCTCCCTCCTCTAGTTGACCTGTAACTGTGTCAGTAACTGTGTAAAACATGTCAAAAAATAAATCTGCTGAAAGTAATGAAAGCAGGCTGCAGAACATAGATGCCCAGTGTGGCCTGTTAACTCAGTTCTAGAGTGCATGCTGCCTCAGTTTGGTGCAAACACTTTTGATAGATAAAACTTGCAGTAGCATCACATCAATGTTTATGATGCATTCAGCAAAGATGGGAATACATGCACATGCAGGACTGAGGCCCTGTTTGCAGTTCTGTCTTTTGTTCCTGGTGTGATTGTTGTAGGCTATGTTGAATAACTTTCCAAATTGAATGACACAATCATAGCTTATATTACTTACATTTCTGGCATTTAGCTGATGCTCTTATCCAGAGTGACTTGCAGGAGAAGAACGTTCCCCCAAATCCCCTTGGAGCACGTAGGTGTTAAGTATCTTGCTCAAGGATACTTTGACAGGTATGACTACATGGGGATCGAACCCAGGACCTTCTGGTTGGGGTATGACCTTGAGCGTGAGACATGCAAATGACTCTCTTCACACTCCCTCACGCCACACCTGCTATTTCTCACACTGCAAGTTACAAAATATAGAAAAATTAATTATGTATATGTGTCAGTTGTACTACACACAGTGGGCTCTGTGAGCATTTAGCACTGCACTCTGTTGCCATGGTGAAAATGCTTACATTGCCTCTCACAATCAAAGAAGTTGGACTACATGTGCAGGTGTTAAATTATGAAAGATATGTGAAATTGAAGGAAATTGGTTTCATAAATGAATTTTTCCCAGTGGGGGGGCACCTCCACCGCGGCCCACCCCTCCCTACAACCTCATTCCACACTTTTACTTAAAGTTGGCAGCCCTGTTCAGAATGTGTAGAAAAGATTTGATCAAACAAATTCAAATGTTTGAATGTTTGAATTCTTTTCAAATTGACAACCTTGTGTTGTTCTATTGTTAGATCATTAAAAATAGAACAGCTTGTGAAAGGGTTTCAAATGCTATATATTTATTCAAAGGTCCTTTTTTTCCAGCCCATAGAGGATTAATTATAGGACTAACCCCTCAATATGAATGTGAAAATCAGGTAATTGCTGCATCGTATCGAAGTTGACTAGTGTCGAAGTTCTCTTGCTGCTTCATTGTCCTGA
Organism: Polymixia japonica; assembly: GCA_900302305.1. Lineage (NCBI taxonomy): Eukaryota > Metazoa > Chordata > Actinopteri > Polymixiiformes > Polymixiidae > Polymixia > Polymixia japonica. The sequence continues at coordinate 22,466 of OMKK01081654.1, read as the reverse complement.
AGGGATGGGATGTTCCTGATTGGTCAATAATCAGACGCAGATCACTCTGATTGGTGCGCGTGAGAGGTATAGCTCATGCGTCATCACAAATTGCTTGCTGCTCTCAGAACAGAACCACACAGGCAAACCTACAGTATATGTACTGCTAAAATATATGCAATAAAAAGTTTACTTTGATGAAAGTGGTCCTGACTGAACCATTGTTATGATGAGACACCTGCGTGTCAGTATGGTACAACAGAGTACTGTGTTGTGTGAAGGGCCTCCTGGTACAGAGATACTCCCTTCCTCTTCTCTACGACACCAATCTCAATCCCAGTTATGCTTAGTGTCTAGTATGTGGAGGCCGAGATGAATCTCTACTTTGTTCTGAAGGAATAATATACTTACTTTGTAGTCATGACCTCATTTGACCTCCTTCACCAACTTGACCAATATAACATCCTTGACCCAGTTGATTACATATAGGTTATGAACTGAAATAACACAATGAATTTGCAAATAATGCAATTTCCTTCAACAATAGTTAAAGATGATATGTGACTTTGGTGATATGTCTGTTTTGGTCCTGGATGGTCAAAATATAGTTCTTACATACATAATCTATTAACCAAATTCCAGTTTTACCTCATTCTGCAACTAGTTTACAACCGCAAGTTTTTGATTGTTTCAGTTTTGGTTTAGTTTTAGTTTAGTTTGGTTTAGTTTTGGTTTAGTTTTAGTTTAGTTTGGTTTAGTTTTGGTTTAGTCGCCCGTGCAGCTGTGACTGTCACTGTACTGTACTATACTGTAATCACTGTAAAACAACCTAGAAGGTTTTTATCATTGTTAGTTTTGCCCTTGATGCCATTGTAAGACAATATATCTTTGTTATTGTTTATTATGGTGGCTTACGAATCAGTGCCTAGATCTCTGTCCGGGTCAACGGACCACAACACTGTACATCTTCTCTCCATCTATTGTTTATGAGAGGGAGGTTTATGTGTCAGGTGAATGTCTACATCTCCCCGGCCTTGCAGGCATGTTTCGATTGCATCACACCAGTTTGTCAGGTAAATATTTTTTTCTATAATTTGGCTGTTGTGATTTTAATTTAAAAAATATATTAAATCAATAAGACAACAGCCGGGATTTTAATGTGGAAATTGACATCCATAAGAAGACAACAGTTAATCCTGAATAAGACTAGTGTGTGCAAGTGTGCATGAATTCACTAACTGACTTCCATGGACTGAAGAATCAAAGAGCTTGTGTCTAGAAGATGTCTTTGGGAAGGTACTAGCACACTGTGATGAACAACTCATTTTCACTTCATTGTTGCAATATCTCTCCTGCTACAGAGAGCGCCTAGCCTCTGGAAACATGACTGTTGTTTGGTTGCCAAAAAGAACGATTCCAAAGAACTGAATGAGAAAAATGACAAAAATTAGTTAACAATTCATTAGACCCTCCTAAATTCCACATACAGAGCACTGAGCACTGACCTGAATGAGTTCCACTGCAGATTTTACAGACAATGGAACAGTCTTGACTCTGACCCACTCACCCAGCCCCCCTCCACAGCTATCACACCTCTTCTTTCCAGCCTGGATAGAGACACTACCCCTCTCTACACAATGGAGCCAGACAGCCCCGTACCCCCCATCACACCTCTCTCCATCGTGGAGAGAGATGTTAACAAGCTTTTCAAGAGGCAGAACCCCCGCAAGGCAGCCGGATGGATGCTGTCTCCCCCTCCACACTGAAGCACCGTGCAGACCAGCTGTCTCCAATGTTCACAGGCATCTTTAACACCTCAGTGGTTGAATGCATGGTGCCGGCCTGCTTCAAGACATCTACCATCATCCCCGTTCCCAAAAAGCCGAGGAGCACAGTCCTCAACGACTACTGACCAGTCGCCCTGACCTCTGTGGTAATGAAGACCTTTGAGAGCCTTGTGCTGACCCACGTTAAGACCATCACCAACCCCCTCCTCAACCCACTGCAGTTCGCCTACAGAGCCAACAGGTCTGTAGATGACCTAGTCAACACGGGACTCCACTTCATCCTCCAGCACCTAGATTCCCCCGGCACCTACGCCAGGATCCTGTTTGTGGACTTCAGCTCCACATTCAACACCATCGCCCCAGCTCTTCTCCAGGACAAGCTATCCCAATTGAGTGTGCCTGAGCCCACCTGCAGGTGGATCACTGACTTCCTGACAGGAAGCAGCACATGCGGCTGGGCAAGCTTGTCTCGGAGCCCCAGACCATCAGCACTGGAGCCCCACAAGGCTGTGTGCTCTCTGCTTTACTCTTCTCCCTCTACACTAACAGCTGTACCTCTAGCCACCCTTCTGTCAAACTTTGCAGACAACAAAACCATCACTGGATTAATCTCCAATGGGGACGAGTCCGCCTACAGAAAAGAAGTTCACCAACTGGCTTCCTGATGCAACCAGAACAACTGAGCTGAACACGCAGAAAACAGTAGAGATGGTAGCAGACTTCAGGAGAAGCCCAGCCCAAACCGCCCCCCTCATCACATATGACTCCACAGTGATACTGGATTCCTGGATTCCTGGGGACAATAATCTGACAGGTGGGTGGAGAACATCACCTCCAACATCAAGACTGTTCTTCCTGTGGCAGCTGAAGAAATTCAAAGGCAGACTGCAGCAGATCATTCGGTCAGCTGAGAAGGTCATCGGCTGCAACCTGCCATCTCTCCTGGACCTGTACCACTCCAGGACCAGTAAGAGAGCAGGAAAGATCATCGCTGATCCTTCCCACCGTCAACAGCACAGATGAAGGTAAAGGTTTTAGCCATTGATGTATGTGAATATTTAGTGTGATGTATTGCTGACCACCTTTTTAGACCCAGCCCGCTCAGGCGTAGCCTCCCCCAGAGCCTTTCCTGTTGTTGAGACGGTCCCGTCACCAGGTTAGACCTGAGTATTGTGGGCTGATAGCCGATTTTTATACAGACAGAGCCCAGTGTGTTTGGGTTAATGGTGCTCTTTCAGATCATCTCGTTCCATCTACAGGCCCCGGGAGTGCATTATTTTCCACAGCCAATTTAAGGATAGACAGCTTGTGGATGCTCCTGTCAGTCTTGGTCTTTTGTAGGAGTGGAAAAATGGACGTTGCCAAGTTGTAATGAGTTTGTGTCACGTTGTGGAGTTTCTTTCTTGATCTGTGTTCTAAAACTATATAGCAGTAGGTTTTAGAAGGTTAGAGCCGTTTCCAAACTAATGCTCAAAGGCAGGTTTATTTAATGTGTACAGTTGCTGATTGAAAAATATGCTTCAAGACAAATTCAGTTGTAAGATGTAGGAAGATTCAACCGTGCTTTTTCCCCCTGATGTAAATCAACTCTTGATAGGTATTATGATGTAGCATGAGTGGCCCTAATTAGAATGAAGCCTCTAAGTGAGGCAGTGTTAGAGCCCCACTCTACCTACTGAGCTACACAGGAACACAAAGATCCTCTTCCATGCTGTGAATACTAGAAAATCTGCAAGGTGGATGGCATATGATTATGTACTTGATATGCAAGAGAGGGACACTGGTGACAGTTAGCTGAAATGATAGTCCTTAACTTGTCTTTGGAGAGATGCCTCCCCATTTCTTCCACTCAGCTCTGCTCTCCACCACCTGCCTTAGCTCTCTCTCTCTCTCTCTCTCTCTCTCTCTCACACACACACACACACACACGCACACACACACGCACAAAACGTGTATAAACATGTTAGCAACCATTATTCCACCCACATACTTGGCACACAAGCACACAAACAGACTCACACACACACACACACACACTGAAGGGAAGTCATCTGTTGTCTGTGGCAGTCAGGCAGCAGTCTTTGCCAAATGCACGCCTGTTGTCCTCCTCCTCTGCCCTGTTCCCTCAACTTGCTGTCACTCTGAGTGGGGTGAAGACCTTCACAGAATGAGGAAGAGGTATTAATCAGCCTTATGCCAAGTCTCTCCTCTTTCAGTGTTCTGGTCAGAGAAGCCCTGCAGCGCAGCGGACGATCTCCTTGTGTTTTTATTGCTGCTGTCAGGTAAATCTCTCCGAAATGTCGATGTCACATTGACATTGTCAGATGTCTTTCCGTTGACCAACAACATCCAGTTCCTGCAGAAACTCAGACCGAGATTCCACAAAGCAGGGTTAAATGTATCAGGATTACAGTAATTAGATTAGGAAAATTAGGAAAATTAGGAAAATAAAGTAATCCAGGCATTCACTAAAAAAAGCACATAGTCTGAGTACAGATACCTTTAAATAAAAGGTTATAATGGTGTTTGATTACTCAAAACGTTGTTTGTTACTGAGTTGAACTAATCCAGTGGATTATGTTTCTGAATACACTTCAAACCATGTAATCTGTAATTTTAAGAAGATCATATTGTAGAAATGACCCTCCCAATGTTGCCCAAAAGCACTGCAGTGGTAAGAGCCCTACAGTATGGTCTGCCAGGGGGAGCAGGGTGGGCTCAGAGCAGGCTTTGTTTACTATGCATACAGCATCCTACGGTTGACAGCTAAAGGTCCAGTCCACTACAAGACAAGAGCACAGCCTCACGCCTCACGCCTCGGCCGCTGCCTCGCTGTGTCTCTGTCTCTCTCTTTCTTCTTCTTTTTTTACCTCCCTTCTTTATCTTTCTCTCTCTGCCTTTCTTGCCGTCTGTTTCACCCCCAGGTCTACTCTCCTCTCTGTTGTCTTTTTCTCCTCCTCTCTCTCTCTGTCTGACCGTCTCCCTCTCTCTCTCTCTCTCTCTCTCTCTTTCTGTCTGACATACACTCTCTCTCATCTCTCTGTGCCCTTACGGAAGGTCAGGAATTACAAAGAGGAAGAACAAACCAACTCAGACACATCTAGAGAGTAAATTGATGTTTTTTTCTATTCCCTCCTGAACATTACTGAGGAGAAAGGCTCTTCATGTCCAGGCCTTCCACTTCTCTGTCAGGATTATTGTTTGATGTAGTTATGGGGGACGGAGGGGGGATTCACAATACAATATTGTTGACTAAAGTAAACACAGATAGTAAATCAAGACTACAGTTATTCATTTTCATGATCATAGGACAACACTGAAATTTATCCCAAAACGACATAAAAGTCCCAAATAACAGCACAGTTCACATGATAAAACATCAAAATGAGATTCCACAAACGGCAGATAATGATGCCAGTCAAATAGGAAACATTTCAATGACACATAAATGATGTGATCTTGAAGCAATACTTGCAAAATCTTTAAAAGATACACAAGATTACACTTTTTTTTGGTTTGACAAAAGCATGATGAAAAATCAAGGAGATATTGAAGTATTTACAATGCCAACGTCATCCTACAGTTCTTGCAAGAATAAATAGGCGTGATATAAATAAAGAGCAGAAAACATTCGAGCTCAGTCCAGCTTGTATGACTGAGTGTTGAGAACTGTGTCTGAAAACTGTCTGAAAGTTGTAAGTGGCTGTTTCATGTGTACTGTGAATACAATGTCTCACTTTGCACATGTTGAGGTTGTGGAATTTACAGCACTGTTGCCATGACACTGTAATCAGATGAGTTTCCTCATATCTGGGACACATGCACTGTGCACTGTTTCAATGCATTTAGACACTTAGACAGGGATGTACACATTGGCTGTAAAGGGAGTTGGACCTCTGGTTAGAGGACGATCTTTCCCTGAAACACCTGTCAACAAAGCTACAGTATAGGTTATGGTAAAAAAAAAATTGGTTGTTACTGTAAATCATAGATCTGTAGACACTTGTTACTGTAAATGACAGATCTAATTGCAGTCATTACTCGGGTGAATAAAACATAAAGTTAAAGGTGGTAGCAAATAACCTAGAAGAAGAAAAAGTACACTTTTAGAAGTGTTCACACAAGTAACATTACTCTAGAAAACCTACTCAAGTATTCTAACTAGAGTATTGGTCATAAATTACCATCTACATCTGACAGTATCAACTTTCAGACACAGAAGGTGGTGGCACAATGTTGGCCAAGTAGAACCTCACCCAGGGTGGTGGCAGAATGTTGGCCAAGTAGAACCTAACCCAGGGTGTTGTGACGGGCTGCTATTTCCTAGAAGCTTCGTTTTCTTTGTGGCACTGACTTGGCACCGTTCACTGGCACAAGATTTTAGTAACTTTTTCTCCAAGGATGTGATGTCTGAAGTTCAAGCGCTGAGATACATCTTTCCTTGAATGAGTTAAAATTACAACACAACACAACATATTTCTTTCTTCACTGTTCAAGAACATTTCTCCTCTCAGCTTGGTATTGAACCGTCACATTCAAAAAGTAGATTCACAAAAGAGACCGTGGAAATGTGGGCATATATCTACACAAGATGAGGAAAAACTGAACAACGTTATTTCCATCAAGTAACAATATTGTACATGACATTAACCATCAACGTCTTTGTATAATTCTAGATACGGTGGGGACCATCGCTCACTGCATCTGTGAATTCTTCAGTGGCTTGATAGATCAATATTTTGCAGGGTGACGACCACAGCACTCCTTATTATGGGTTGCTTGTCATGTTGGCAATCTGGAATTTAATGCTATTCTACCTTTGCGCTCAGTGTAGGTCTGGAGTCTCAGCTGTCTAAGGTGTGCACTCTTATAAAGAATGTATCATTTTCAAACTGAAATGATACACGACTGAGGCGTTCCTTTTAAAAGTCTAAGATCAAATGTAGATAAAGGAGTGTGAGTGAGATGTTTGGAGGATTATGAAAACAGATACAGTATTTAAGTCACTGTCTAATGGCCACGGTAGACTGCAAGACTGCAAGAACATACCGAACGTGTGCACACGTCTGAATGCACATGCATGCTGTCCCACAAGGTTGTATTAGCAGTTTTATAATCATTCCCCACAGCAAACGATGGGATCTGTTTGATCGTATGCTTGTGTACTCTGTGTGTGAACACTATTATGAGTGCTTGTACGTGTTAGTATTATAAGCATACGTTTAAGTTATAAGTTTGTGTTCAGCTGTTCTGAGTCATGCAACCACTCCCCGCTACTATGCTCTCTGTCCACTTCTCTGGTGCAATTAGCATGATTAGAGAGCGGGAGAGCGATCGAGAGGGAAGAGGGGAAGACATGATGCTGATGAGTCCGTTGGCCTCGCTATGTAGTCTGTCTGGCGCCACTCCTCAACGAGCAGCCTGCCTCGGTGACGGTGTGCGTTTCAGATAGCGCCCGCCGTACCTTAATTCAGGAGCACTCGTTGAACAAAGTTGATTACACATTCATTAAAGCCCCGGGCCTCTCGTTCGCTTGCTCCACTTGGCCTGCTGAGTGTTGGGTCAATGGGGAAAACATTTTGCAGTCAGGATGATGGATTATTCCTGCCTTGCTGGTTTTGATTTGGACAGCAAGGCTCTCCAGAGCTACCGAGCTGCTGTTGAAGACCCTGCCTTAGATAAGACAGTGGATTTGCGTTCACCACAGTGTCTGCCTAATGATTTTCTATATTCCTCTTTGTCTGTTACATTACATATTAGAATATTATAATTTATTATAACATTAATATCATATCAAGATTTTTGTCATTGTGAAAAGGGGGTTAATCCTCCTGTCTGTCTGTGGTGGGAAATGGAATGTCTGGATGTATCCTGTCTTTAACTTTAACTTTAACTAACTAAAGCACTGCGAGGTGATCACTTAAAACACTAACACACACAGAGAGACACCATACACAGAGACACAGACACTACTGGACACAGTCCTAGATACACAGACACACACACACACACATACACACACACACACACACATGCATGCACATGCACCCTACATACAGGCATCGGCACAAACACACACACACACACACACGTACACAACTCCCGCATAGTCTGGTAGAGCAGAGACTATACGTAGTGTTAAACCAACACATGCACTACCTCACACTCCTGTACACAAATGGAATCTAATTTGCCTTGTTGCACAAAGGCAGGAATATTCTGATCCAGCTCACATATTCTAGTTATCCTGTCAGAACATCATCCGTGGAGGATGCAGGTTGCATTCATAGTGTAATCGGATAAGTAGCTATGTCTAATGACATAAACAGCTTTCATTCTCCGACCTGGCTTCTCCTCTCTTCTCGGCCTCTGTGTGTGTGTATATATATATATATGTGTGTGTGTGAGAGATTATATATGGAACATAACAGTGTCGGGTAAAGGCAGGATGTAGGTTTCCTACCTACCCGAAACAATTACGCTGATGGTCACGATTGCTACACATACTTATGTTCCAGTGACTAACAGAGAGAGACAGGAGAGAGACAGGAGAGAGACAGGATAACATGACCACTGCTGCCATACAGACACCCTGCTCCTTCATGTTCTGACTTGAACTCAAGGTTTACGTGGTCCTTCACATAGGGTCAACTTTCATGGAACCTAGGGTCTGTAAAACCCATGCAAAATCCATGATGACATTTAAAAATGTCTGGTTGTCCATCTCCTGAAGTCCTGAATGGTTTGTTAGTTGTTGTCCAGTGACAGAGATACTTCAAACTCCTTGCTAGCTTTGGTGAAACAGAGAATGGATGATTGACGGTGGTGTTGAATGGTCTATTTTTCTCCTTAATACGTCTTTATTTTCTATCTTTTCTCCACTAAAACTCTGCTGAATGTAAATATTGTATGTACAGTCCACGGTCTTGCATTGGACTGAATGAGAGGTCTTATTGTCCATATACCTTGCGTCCTTCCATGCACTTAAATGTTCATAATATTATAATTCCTGTACATTTATTGTGCTGGACGAAAAAAGGTGATCTGGATCGTGATTCTGGTTCTGATTAAATTGAAGCCAGGGTACGTCCACTCTTCAGTTTCATATCAGCTGACTGTTGAATTTCCAACAATGGCCTTTGCCTGCTGAGAATAGACTCAAAGTCAGTGGGGTGAATGACTGATGGTAACAGGTGGTCCACCTACCCCCACCTCCCCTACAGTGGTATCTCCCTACTATCTACAGCCAGACTGTAAAACATGGCCCCACCGAACTGAAAGGCCATAACAGAGCTGCTGGGACTTAAGGGTGTTTGTGTGTATATATGTGTGTGTGTGGTGTTTGTGTGTGTATATGTGTGTGTGTGGTGTTTGTGTGTGTATATATGTGTGTGTGTGTCTGAGTAGTCACAGTTGCCATGACATTGGTTATGACGCATATGCCTGGGACTGTGCCTATGTACTGTATGCGTGTATGTGTGTGTACACGTGTGTGTGACGTGTGTGTGTGCACATTCCTGCATGTGAGGCGTGTTCACTGTCGTAGGCGGTGAGGACGTGAAATCGATTACCAACACCACTTTTTTCCTGGACCTCCAACAGAGTGAGATGCCTGTCACCTCCCCCTCGCCCATTACAGACATTATGCTAAGCAGCAAGGCACATCGTCACACGTTACAAAGAGAGCTACCATGAAGCACAAGCAACCTAGGAACATTTCAGGTGGCGATGTCTAGAGGAGAGATACCAAAGGGCAAGTCTGTCCATTTGAAAGCGTTGGGATCCAACTCAATATTCTCTCATCCAGGAAGCTGAACTTGGACCAGTTATTTATTGTGACACATTGATGCCAGAGTAGGAGGTTCAAAGTTCAAAGTTCAGGGGAGGTGGTTGTTGTCAGGCCTGTTCCCCTCAACAGGCCACAGAACAGCATCTCTGATGTTGGTGGGGGTTCAGCGTCTTGCTCAAGAGTCATGGGGGAATGAAACCTGGGGCCTTTTGTTTCCAGTCTCTGCAGGAACACCCTGCCACTTACACTCAGACAACGTATACCCAGGTCTCATACGGGGCAGGTTAGTGTCACAGTAGCAGTTTTCCGAGGCGAGGGTCTTGTCGGTCGGTCGGGGGTTCACTGTCGCCTGGTTAGCATTCATAGCACCTCTCTGATTCAAAGGAGATGATGCCATCAAATAGGGGAATTCTGAGCCAGACTCTCCCAGCATGTCAGACCGATGCCAGAGGCTTGCAGAAAGGTCTTCAGGGGGATCCTGAGAGAGCTTCCTCAACCAGCCTCACAGCCACTTTCTGCTCGTTGGACTTTGACTTACTAAATACATTCTGCTTAGGGAGGTGTGGTGGTGATTCTGATAATGTAACCTGTCCACACACACACACACACACACACACACACACACACACACACACACACACTGAGTTTGACAAAGTACAACACACACGTGCCTCTGTTTCCACACCGTGTCCCCTGTGGAGACAGTTTAAACCTGTGTCTTCACCGCTAGGGGCACAGAGAACCTTCTGGAACACAGGATTCTCCAAGACCTGTCCCCCATAAAGTGAGGACCTCTTGTGTTCACAGCATGCAGTCACCACTCCTCACATTATAACTTCATTTCAAAATAGATGGTGTAAAAGTGCACACCATCTGCCTCTGGGAAGGGAGGGGGATGATGTGACAAGCTGTGAAGATGTGAGCCACCGGCCTCAGCTTCGAATTAGCATCCGAGGCTGGTATCTTCTCGTGAAGTTTTTTTGACGTGGTTGATTATCACTGTATTTGTCTTTTGACGCTGAGTCAACCCTTATTTCTGTCCGATTTGAGAGGGCATGGAGGAGGAAGAGCGGTGCGATGAATACTTCAGACAAGGGCATTGTGGGTAAGGACACTGTTTAGTGAACAGGAACCAAGCCTCAGTTGCATGCGTCTGACAGGACATCCCAGCAAAGACAGGGGCCACGGATTTGTCAAAACACAGGCTACTACTGGTACACAAACTCACACACGAACACTGCACTTGTGCATGAACGCACATCGGCAAAGCAGCAAGCACATATAACCACACCGCCCGCTGTGAGGCACAACGCCGTCTGTGTCGATGTACGGGCTCTATTCCTGCAGGTTGTTGCTGGAGTAGAAGCTGGAAGTCTCTGACACGGTCTTCGAGACGCTCCTGGAGGATGATCCGTTGGAGGCGAGGTCCAGGGAGGAGTGATGGGGGGTGGCGCACGGCACTCCTCCTCTGCCCTTCAACCTGGCCGCCGCTCCCGGCCCAGAACCTGCCCCCGACTTGGGCTGCTCGATGTCGTCCCCCACCTGCAGGACGGTGGACACGCTGGTCTCCATGCGACTGGCCTTGTACACACTGGTCTGGGTCTGAAGGTAGCGGGTGGACTTGAGCTCCAGGCCTTCATAGGACCCTCGAGGGACACAGGGGCAACAGCGGAAGGCTTGCTTAAAACCAGCACGGAACCTGTACACATACAGATGAATTTAATTTAGTTTGGGGCATTTTCAATATGGAACACAGAAAGGAGAAAAGAAGGAAATTGTGCAGGTGAGATAAAGAAAACCTCAGGGGCCTTATGAAACGTCAATCAATACAGTATAAACAAACACACATGACAAAAAACACAACTAGCACATACAGGCAGACAGATGGGGAGGGAGGAATTTCAGAAAGGGAATTGCCAGTAGCTGAGAGCAAGTGAGAGACGAGAGGAGATTGATAGAAAATGAGAAAAGAGGGCCAACCGGGTCACACATTTGAATTTCAATAGGCTGGCCAGATAGAGATGAGCACTGGCCGGATTCTGTATATTATGCTGACTAAACCTCAGCTCATCCCTCGCAGTCCTACTACCATATTTTCATTTTCAGGACATTGAAATTCAGAGTCAAAAAACCCAGTGTGAAATTTCCAACAGCGTTGGAGACAGCTAGCAGGTGCTGCTATGGAAGACAATGCAAGATTATTCATCAAAGGCAGCAGTCAGCCACCTGGCTTTTTGCCAAAACGCAATCTAAAAATTTATGGACATTTTTATTGACGATCAGAATGCTAACAAGCCACGCATGAGAGTAAACTGTTGATGTTCATGCTGGAATTTGGCCAGTCTCTTCCAGAATTAGCTTCCAGAAACGGGTATGAAAAGTTAGTACTGTAGTTTATTCTAACTTTTCTCCATGTGTGGAAGTCTTTGAGGTGTTGAAGCTATGAATGCATCTTCCCAGGCGGTGACCTCACCATGAGCATAAGCAGCCTCTGAAATGTGACTGAGTTTTAAACCACCTGTCACTGAGGCAGCAGTAGATGATAGGATACTGCTGTGCAGGAATTGTGTGTGTAAGCGTGGTGCAAGTATGTGTGTGTGTGCATGCGTGCATGTGCGTGTGTGTGTGTGTGTGCGTGCGGCTGACAGACCTGTCGTTGAGGCAGCAGTAGATGATGGGGTTGTACATGGTGGAGCTCATGGCCAGCCACATGATGGCCAGGTACACCTGCTGGATGTAGGTCTCCTCAAACATCCTGGGGAAGAACTGGTGGAGCAGGAAGTAGACGTGGTACGGCAGCCAGCAGACAGCGAACGTACACACCACCACAATCATCATCTTCACAACCTGATGGAGACAGAGCAACAGTTCACACTGGTTTTGACTCGTTGGTTTTTTGTTGATGTTGTTCGTTTTGTTCCAGCCTGGTTTTTTTTATTCCTTTTTCCTTTGAGGTGTGATGTTTTTTAGAAGCCCCTTATAAGAGCTTTAATAACAAACAATTTAACAAATGTCAGTCATATGGAAATAAAAGGATGAGAAAACAGGTTGATAAATGAAAGAGAGCAAAAAACAATAAAAAGGATAATGCAAAAAAGGGTGAAATCAAATGAAATGGTAGAATCACTGCATCCTGAGATGAAGAGCACACATTTAAAACAGACTGAACACACCTGGCAGGCAGAGAGACAACTGAAAAAGGTCAAAGAAAGTGAGAGAGGGAAGGGAAGGAGAGTGGACAGTAAAATAGGGAGAATCATGAAAGCTCGCTTAAACAGCCTAGAAAGCAACTAAAGGAGAGAAGAGATGAAAGGAGTGAACAAAGGGTTTCAAGTTCACGGCTCTATGAGGATTATTTAATGACTGGAGGAAATGGCCATTGAAATGAAATGAACATTTCAGATACTTCCTGGAATTTAGAGCAACAGATTACATGTAATTGGATTACAGTAATCTGATTGCATAAATTGGTAACTCTTATCCATTAGACTTACTGTAAATAAAAAAGGTGATTCGTTGTTGGTTAACTTGGAAATGTGCTTTAAGAGACAACATGCATTTATGTTGTGAGATTATAAACACTGACATAATTTTAGAGATCTTGAAATATTGTTTGATAGTGGCTGCAAGAGATGACAACAACACTATCAAATAATAATCTGTAATTATATGTTTTTTCATTTAATGGCATATTGATTGTGGAGGTAAACTAACACAGACGTAACAGAGTAATTAGATGACATAACTGAGATTGAATATTGTTGCCGGACCATGAGGGGCCAAGAACAGTGACTGGCCTTGTCCCAATACTGGCTCTCCACCCTGAGGTCCTCGCTGATGTGCACAACAGGAGCGTCAGCGTTCAAGGGGTCGGTCTCTTCTACCACAAGTTGAGATGTTGGTTACATACAGAAACTAAACACGTATTCATTATGATTGTATATAATTAGCTAAATTGCACAGGAACCTCTTTTGTCCTGCATTACACAATGTTAATACTTTCATTTCTGTTGCATCTATTGTTCACTTTTGTAATTCATTTTCAGAGAACGGATGTGTTCATTATGAAGCTGTTGCATTACATTATGAGATGAGGTTGTCATCACTGTGATTTGTATTATTCCTTTTGTCTGCAGCAGAGATGTCAATAAACAAGAGTTGTTTGTTGTTTTACCTTCGTTATGGTTGGGTGGGGACCAGTCTATCTCGTATGTGGTGCAGGGACTAGTCATTTTACAAAAACTGGCAGCAAATACTCACCAATATGAGCAATATGTAGTGTTTATTCAGCACCTCAAAACTCAACAGAAATGTACATTACCAATTGCCAAAACAGTACATAGTTTTTACACCAAGTTACAGATAAAAAGGGCGAAAGAAACAGCCTTTACATCCAAATGCCTCGTCGTATGAACCAAGACCTACAGCAGAGGTACGCTGGAACATTTCAACACAACATTACAACATTAGTTAACTGGTAATACAGCGGCTGGCAGAGGAGCAACCCAACCACAGAACACTGTACAGTAGGCAGGAGAGGAACTTGTTATCTACTTATTCTGTGTTAAATGCCAAACCATCTTTCCAAATAAACTAGTATCTTGTCCATTTGCTACTCAGACCTCTGGAGCTGAGCTTCATGCTTTTCATCTGCCTCCTGTCTTTTCTCCTGCCTCTCGCTTACCTTGCGAGGCAGCTGGATTCACGAGATCACGAGTTCACGCCAGAATCGCAATCACGAGAATCCATCTTGTCGGGTTTCAAGTTAATTTGATTGTGGCCAAACTCCATTTTTTCCGGACCAATCAGAGTCCTATGAGTAAACTACTGGCAGTAACGGGCGTGGTTTAGCATGTGGTTTAGCCCATGATTTTCTTTTGAAAGTGCCTGCCCTTTTCCAAACAAAGGACGACTTCTCGGATGGTTCTGTGTCAAACCATCTGCCGTGTCAGGTTAGCCTCTTGCGGTTCTCTTTAAGGTACTCTACAGCACTTCCACCACTGTTCTTTCTCTCTTTTGGGCTCTTTCCTGTGGTAGTTGCACCCGAGGGACCTGGCTTTTCCCTGTCATGTGTCTGAGGGATGAACTGCAGCAGGGAGACTGTTTGGAGGTCTGCTGATGAGCTACATGGTCTCTATCCTGCCTGTCCTGAGGGGCCTCAGCTTCACCTGCAGGTGCTGGGGCCTCTACAATATTTGGCCCTGATGATTATTATTATTATTATTATTGAATGTGTGCATATTATATACATTAACTTAAGATACTTGCAGATCAAACATTATTACAGAAATCACACAGCTTTTACATTATACTTTTTCTTTAGATTTTCCCACTTCTTCTTACACTGCTGTCATGGCTTTTCCTTGCGTGGCTTTAAGTTCATTCTGTTTTGCCTTGTTTTGTTATAGTCTGTTTTGTTCTTTTCATGATTTTGTCCTGAATGGATTTAAGTTAATTCTGTTCTTTGTTATGTTAGTGTAGTTAGTATTGTGTTCTCCCCATGTTTCTATCTGTCCCTCGCCCTCTCTATATCTCTTTGTCTCCCTCTCTGTGTACGATTCCCTCTCGGTGTCTCTTGCTGTCTCTCTCTCAAAAGGGTGTGTCCTATCACTGCTACGCTGACGACATCCAGCTGTATGTTTCTTTTACACCTCAGAACATTCTGAAGATTAACATCTTTCTCGACTGTCTGTCTGCCACTGAGGGCTGGACGGCGAGCAGTTTCCTCCAGCTAAACGTGGCCAAGACAGAGGTTCTGATTGCTGCTTCGGACACCATAGCAGCCAAGGTGAAAAATCGAATGCGGCCCCTCACTTCAAATGTCCGCCCCCACATCAGAAACCTTGGGGTGCTTCTTGATCAGGCTATAAACTTGGACAATCATGTATCATCACAGACCCGAAACTGCTTCTTCCACCTTCGCAACATCGGCAAACTCAGGTCTATTGTATCGCATGCAGAGCTTGAAATGGCTGTTCACGCGTTCATATCATCACGGCTTGACTACTGCAATTCACTCTTCACTTGTCTCAACAAAGTTTCTGTCCACCGTCTTCAGCTGGTTCAAAATGCCGCTGCCCGCTTACTCACCAGGTCAAAAACGTCTTGCCATATCACCCCCATTCTCACCTCGCTGCACTGGTTACCGGTTCACTTCAGGATCCAGTACAAGATCCTATTAACCACCTACAAAGCTCTAAACGGCCCAGCCCCTGCCTACATCTGCGACCTCATTACCCCACACCACACCTTCCGCTCCCTGAGGTCTTCTGACCAGGGTCTCCTGGCAGCGCCCCGGACCCGACTTAAGACCAAGGGGGACCGGGCGTTCGGGGCGGTTGCCCCAAGACTGTGGAACTCACTTCCTCCCAACGTGAAATCTGCAGCTACTCTTAACATGTTCAAGGGGCACCTGAAGACCTGAAGACCGTCCTAGGTCGATCTCTCTTGTTTGCTGCCTTTCGTTCTACAGTTTTATGTCTGCGCCTTGACATTAAGGGCTTAGGTAGTAGGCAGGGACACACACACATAGTGAGGGCTTAGGATATTATGCAGGGACACACACATAGTGAGGGGTTGAGAAACCATTACTAGGATTTTAGGGCTTCTCTGTTATATAACTTACCCTTTGCACTGTATTTTTAATCTTTTCTATATTGTGTTTTGTGTTTTTATTGTTTGCACCTCACGATTTTAATCCTTTGTGAAGCACTCTGTGCATTCGTGCTGGGAGGGGTGCTATAGAAATAAACTTTTACTTACTTACTTAGTCTCTCCCCATGTTCCCTCTGTTACTCTTCAGGTCCAGTTTTCCCTTGTTTGTTCATCAGATGTCCTCAGTGTTTCCGCTCATACAACCTAATGTCTTTTACCCTCAGCTGTTCTTATTTGTAATCACCCCCCATGTGTATGTTAGTCTTGTTCCCCAGTCAGTCTTTGTTGGATGATTGTTTATTGTCACCTGTGTCAGTTTACGTTTGAGAGTTTTGTCTTTGTGTATCCCTGTCACCTGCAATCCGCTTTATTAAAACACCCAGTCTTGGGTTTTGATCATCATCTTCCACGTTGTCCTGCATCTGGATCCTCATAACATGCTGTGGAGTCAGCTGCCCCTCCAGCCCCCTGAGCTTGAGGATTTCTCTAACAAAGACACAAGTTGTTTCATTAGATTGCTTCCCAAATACACACGATAAATTAAAATGGAAGCTTGAACAGAAATGTGTAAATTATAATTAAAATATAATAATTGTCATATCCTGACGACACTCACCCATATCCATGGATGAACAGCCGTTGGTTATCCGCTCTCAATTCTATGAATTTAAATGTCGTCTCATCAGTCCCTTAATGGCATGAAGATAGCGTAGAACAAGTTTGGTTCCACATGTACCACAATTGTGAATGATTTTAACACGTCTATGTCATGCAATGTGATGCTGATCACATTGCACGTCTCACACTACCTTCACTGTATTGTTTTGATGTTCATTTACACAGAAAACATGGCCTGACATTGTCAGACCAATTAGCAAATGCTAATTAGTCTGGAACCCCTCAGTTCATTATCAATTTCCAAGGTGTGTTATCAACGGCTGCAGAACAAAATGCCTCTGGACACAATTGGATGGACCTACAACCAATCAGAGCAACGAAACGTGTGACGTAGCACAAATATACTATAGTTAAATAATTAAGTTAATTATTTAATATTTAAATAACATATTTAAATATAGAGAAAATATAATGAGAAAGAAATAACAGACCATTCCACATCAGCGGCAGACATCTTGGTTGTTTAAGAAAATGCCTCAACGGGCTCCTCTGCACAGTCATCAAATCAAACCCCGCCCCTTATTAGATAAATGGTTGTGATTGGCCGGGTCCAAGTGACTGGCCTGGCCCAGGTGGTCTGAACGGGAGGGGGACCAGACCAATCTACCACAGCAAATAAAACATGAGCTCGCAGGTTTGTCTGGTTACCAGGCTACAGAAAACAGGCTATTGATTATCAAACTGTGATAAATACACTATATACAGTTAACTTAACATAAATACAGTTTATATAGTTAATTTAATGACACAGCAAGCTAAATCACTCTTTTTCAAACCTCAGCATCTTGAAATGCATGACCCTATCTACTCAAGCTAAGGCAAATAAACAGGTCAAAAATTCCACTTACATTTTAGTAAGAGTGTTTTCTTCTCCACTTTCAAAATTATTTTACCAAACCGTTTCGGGATTGGCTAATGTGTGAAACATCAGGGGCTCGTAGGGAGAGCTTGTGAGCACCCTGGAGAGGAAATTAGAGAAATGGGACACGCTATGGTCTTGTGCACCTGAGCGGGGACACACAGAATAGGGCCACAAGGCTGCAAGTGTGAGTACTGCGACAGGTCCAATGTCCCTCACTGACTGACTGACTCACTGACTCACTGATTGACTGACTGACTCACTGACTCACTGATTGACTCCATTGTTGAAACACGCATGCGTGAGAGCCGGCCAAGAACAGTGAATGTCCCTTACTGAGCTGACTTGACTCACTGACTCTCCATTGTTGAAAGGTGCATGAGAGGCGGCGTACAGTAGATGGTATTAATCTTAGCTAGCGACAACAGGTGAGTGCAATAATTAACAAGGACAGAAAAACAGTTAGTCTGGTTGTCTACACATACCGGTTCAGCACGTCCTGTTATATTTGTTGGGTAAGATAAAGCAGCCAAACACCACCCATGTTCGCTAGTTCGCTTGCTAGCTAAGTAGTTCCAATATAGCTCAATTGTGCGCTTTGTCTGTTTCTGCTGTATCCAGGATCAAGTCAACATTTTTGTCAGTTGGGTGACAAAATCGAGAGTAACGTAATCGAGAGTTACGTAACTGCGGTTCTATGAATTCTGGATGACCGCTGAAGTGGAGCCATGCACGTGCCACAGAAATTAGATCCCAACATGTTGGGTTCCATATATTTAGCCAAGGAGTGAACACACTCCATTACCGTGGCCTAACTAGATGTCCTGTATAGACACGTTCAATAATCAAGCTTGAGTGAAAGCACTCGCACAACGAATTCCCTGATAGCTCTATAGTACTAATGCAATTAATACCTAATGGTTGCCCAATATGTCTGGGTTTAGCGATACCAAAGAAGCGGAACCACTCCCCTATTAGAATCAATTTGCAATGAAAATATACACTAAGCTACCTGATGGCAGCTAGTCCGATAAATGAAGCTGAGCGAAACACTCCAACTATAATGTTAAACACCCTGTGGTATACTGACTAACAAATATGTCAGAGTTTAGTTAAACATGGTGAGTGGAAGCACCTCAGTCCACTGGGTAGCTAACCCTTCCACAAACAGAGCGGTAAGCCACCACAATGGTGAGCCTAATGGCATTACTCGTAGCTCCAACCCTTTGGTTACGAGGCTTCTCGCTGACAGCCACCAGTTATCCAATATTTTTTTTCTCTCTAAGGAACGTATCTTCAACCTGCAAAATTCAAATTCAAATTACCGGATACAGTTTTGGAGTAGGCGGGCTCTAGACAGGATCTGCGCACTGAACAGTGAATAAAAATGTGAATCTCTACATATGAGAGCCTCGTGTCACAAGGTTACAATGACTGAGTGATGAAGTTGCACCATACGTTGTTTGCAGTCACGTGATTCCAATGATGTGCGAAATTCAGATGGAGGGCAGGAAGTGAAAATCAGAATGGATGAGATGGAGGAAACTGTGCTAGTTTAGACGATACTACGAGAGAAAGTAACAGAAAATCACAACATACTGTATGTTGGACGTGATCCTTATGTTATGAAGACATCTGCCCTCTAGCGACAAGACTTTTGGCCAGTTTCGCACATCTAGAGGTGGGTGATACCACAATACCAAGTAATACTAAAGAGGAGCGGTCTTGTGCCTCGAGTGTGTGTTGTTTGACAGTGAGCGCATACAGCAGCAGCAGAGAAGCAAAGCGTGCATGCATTAAAAAGTCTGTTCATGTGCACAGGACACGATCTACACTCTTTTCGCAAAGATGTCACCAGAACGGAGTTTGCAGAGACAGTTTCTCTACTCGTTGATGAAATAGAATTGTGAGAAAGAGAGAGAGACAGATTCATTTCTTTTTTGGTATCAATCCTCATCTTCAAAACAAGACGTAGTATCTATAGTATCGATACTTTTGGTATCCACCCCTAACATTTATCATACACTGTCCAGCCATAGACCTAGTTTTTTCAGTTGTTTGAAGAAAAAAATCTGAAGACTGAATACTGCCATAAATGTCAATCTTAACAAGTCATGTCACAAGATTCCTGCAATAAATCAAGTCTGAAAATTAAGAATTAAGAATTTTGGGCATAAGTGGCTTTAAAGGTTGACATAATTTCACTTGTTTCCAATACAACTCAATTAATTTTGAAGAAGTCTCTCGATTCCAGTTACATGATAGATCATTAAATAAATAAATCTTCAAATAACTGACAGCACATTGAAAACAACTGAAATTATTATTACTAGTGCAGCGCCCATTGAAAACATACCTGTTCGGAACTGGATTGCTGCTTGTCGCATTCTCGAAAACCACTCATCCAAACAACTTGACACTCGACACTGAGCTTCCTTGGGTCCTGAGCAACACACCTGTCATAACATAGTTGCGTCTCCTAGCAACGCTACAGTATACGCATCATGTGGGTGCAAAAGCTCACACGAACATTTTATGGCCTCAATGAAGTCAAAGTCCCATTCAGTGTCTATGGATAGATGAACGGTTGTTGAGAAAATTAAAAAGTGTTACTCATTAACACAATAAATATATTGGATGAACGGTTGTCGAAAATCGAAGGACAGACATACAGACAGAGACAGAGAGTCATTCCATTTTAGATAGTAAAGTAATAGTGCAGTGTCTGTTCAGAACAGGCCGATTGCTTTACGGATGGGAGCTCGCAAGGGAGCTGCCAAGTGCAAAGTCAATCGGATGAACAGTTGTCGAGAAAAGGGAAACAGATGGACAGACGGACAGACAGACAGAGCCTCCTTCCTTTATAGTTAGATACCTATTGGCAGATTGCTTAACTTGTTTGAATAAAAACATCAGATATTCTCTGAAACCAGGGTTAGATTAGATTAGATTAGATTAAATTAGATTAGATTAGATTAATTTTATTTATCCCCATGGGGAAAATAAGGTTATTGCAGCAGCTGAAAGAGAATAGAGCAAAGAAGGCATAGCATATAAATAGTGTATAGTATAGTAATAAACATAGTACACCAACATGATTATAATAACAACATTAGGGTTACCTTGCGCTTGGCAGTCAGCTGCTCCTTGTAGCGATCAGAGGAGTCTCCGGGGATCTCACTGGCCCAGAGGGTCAGTCCCACCACCAGGTAGGCCCAGCCCATCACCATCAGAGGTAGGAAATAGATCAGGATGGCCACACACACATAGTACCTACAACACCACAGTCAAAATCACAATCACTTTAATCCTTGAGTATCCTTCAGTACAGGATTTTGTCTTGCTTACGCTGGTGCATACAATAGACATATTTTACAGTAGAACAGTACATACAGACACACATGGTACATGGATCTCACATACAGTATCACTCATTGTCAGCCACAGACCAGGCTCACAGGCAACTAGGGGACTCCCACCATGAGAAAGAAACTAAATTTGTCAGATAACTAAGAACTAACCTAATAGACCTAGTTGTGAAATGTTTGTTTTCTTTAGTAGATTGGCAACGTTTTAGCTAGATATGTCAAGTCAAAGGAAGTTCTCAGGCTTTGTGGTGTCGGAGGGGTGATGGGTTATGTAGCAAGAGACTGTAAGTACTCATGTAAATGTCGTCAGACACTGGATGATATGAGGAACTGCATATAAGCACTTTCAATTTCTAAGCAATTAAATATAAAAACGTAGTTGTTTAAAAAAATAATTTGTAAATATAAATATCTTCTGTTATCATTGCATTTTTAAATAGTATAGCATCATTTTGAGATCTCTTTTTTTCCGATTTGATATTCTTGATTCTTGAAATGATTTTTTCTCCCTGTGTGGTTCTACAGCGTGTCCAGAGCTAGTACTGGTTAAGTATCTTTGACAGGTATAGACAGACAAGGGAGTCAACTGGAACCTTCCAGTTAAAGGACCTCACTAACCACCAGTTCCCCCTGGTACTGTGGGGGCTGATGGAGGCCAGGGAGACTGGGAATCAGGAGGAGAGCAATAATCACAAGAAAAGTCTATCTGTCCGTCTGATGATATAGACAGATGAAGACTTATTCAAGGGTTGACAAAAAAGAAATAAAAGCTAAGAGTGCATCTAAAAGGTACTTTTACACCATCTGGTCTCTAAATTATTCACGTATGTGAGTTATTTGCTTTGGTTAGAGCTTTTCCCTGTTGGACTGTTATTACATAAAAGATTAATTAATTGGCAGCACAAGGTCATGTATCCCTCTTACATGCAGACACCGACCAAGGAATGTACACACACACACACACACACACACACACACACATGCACTCAAAACCAACTTGTATTGCTTATCTTTTGTGTCTGTGTGACCTGAGTGTTGATGTATGCATGTACACGTGGCAGTGTGTATGTGTGTGTGTGTGTGTACATGTGGAGGTGTGTGTGTGTGTGTACATGTGATGGTGTGTGTGTGTGTGTGTACATGTGACGGTGTGTGTGTGTGTGTGTACATGTGGAGGTGTGTGTGTGTTTGTGTGTACATGTGACGGTGTGTGTGTGTGTGTGTACATGTGACGGTGTGTGTGTGTGTGTGTACATGTGGAGGTGTGTGTGTGTTTGTGTGTACATGTGACGGTGTGTGTGTGTGTGTACATGTGACGGTGTGTGTGTGTGTGTGTCCTGGAGCTGACTCAG
>OMKK01081645.1:0-19409 GCA_900302305.1 Polymixia japonica | reverse complement strand
GGTACCTGAAGGCATCACCAGCGCTGACTGCAACATACCAAAATGGCGGCGAAAGACGAGAGAAATTCGTCTGTAAATGTATTCCTCACGTCCCAGATCGAAAATATGCAGAAAATAAACCGTTCGCTCGATCTAAAGTCTGTAAAAAACAATTAATTCTACGCCTCTTACTACTTTCGGCAAGGTTTGAATGAATTAAAACTACCCCGGTTTCACGTGTCAACAAATCCGTGATTCCGTGATGATCATGAACATCACTCTTAGTCTCGTCTTTTTTACATGAAGCCGTTTCCTCGTCTTTTTTTGTGAAATGCAGCCAAGCCTTGGAGCGCTTCTTTCTTTCAGCCATTCTGTTCCCCACTTGCTTTTCTCTCGAATTACGTCATGCGTTTGGATTCGCTGAGCCAGGCATCGATAAGAGGAACCGGTTCTCAAAGAGGGATTCGATTCCATGGAATCGAAACTTTTCTTATCGATGGACCCGGAGAACCGGTTATCGATTACCATCCCTAGCTATAATGTTACTTTGAGTGAACATCAACGAAATGTGTCAGCGATCGAGCATATCAACAATGTTTCACTTGAGCGAGTGAGAAAACTACACTATTCATCAAAACTATAAGCCCTATTAATACAAAAAAACCTCCCTGTCACAGCCTATCTCAGTCACAACCAAACTTGCTTTTGTTATCAGTTTTCCCTCAACCTTGGAAACGGATTCACTGATTGGTTCCCCCTCCTGTATGTCATGCAGTCTGTGGCTATTACATATCAAATTTGCCTGCCAATTATGTATTAGCCTACTGTATATTTTATATTTATTTCTCTATTTGCCAGTTGTCGGGACGTTGTTCTCAATAGCAGTGATATCATTAGAACAACCCCAGAGCAGTGACAATTAAAGGCAATTTAACACCTTCCAGAATGATGAAATACAGAGTTTTAAACTTAAAACGCGGCAACTGTGGTATAATTATTTAAACGGTGTTGCTGACGAGACCGTCAAGATTTCATTTTACCGCAGGATACCGTAATACTGTGAAACCGCCCAACCGTAGTTGGAGTTAGACGGTGAAAGCATCTTTGACTGCAATCACTGAAAGATATTTGTTGCTGATGCGGTAATGGCTAATATTGTGCTAATGGCTAATATTTTTAACACCTTTGGGGATTGAGTACCAAACTTCTGCACTGAAGGTTTTACCATTTTTCACACTCTTCACAACCTCACTTTCAAGTTGCGTCACATAATCGGCCCTAAAAACACCATTAGACCAATTACGATAGGGATGCGCTGATGCATTGGAAGACAGTCGGTGTCGGCCAGGCTCTCACAACTCAAATCTGGCTCCCGCAGTGTGAGATGTGAAAAGACGCAAATCTGTATTTTTAAGAATAGCTTCGCGTACGTAGAGGTGCGGTGCTGGACTGGGTCATCAATGGGAGAGAAATGGGCAGAGACTGCACACTAGGATCTTCAGTCATACTTCTTTAATAGGCCTTTCAATCCAAACTGGATCCTAGTCAGATCAAAGTCTGATGAATTCCCAACATTGATCGAATTGTCTAAAAACCCGTTGGTCAATGTGAAATGCTCTTCTTTTCACAGTCTGCTAGCATTTTAAGCTCTAGTAGAAAGCTCAATAAAGCAGTGTAGAGGCCAGCTAAGTGTTGCACAGAATGACTGGCATCTATCAAGTGTCTCAGAGTATGAGAGTTAATCTAGGATCTGTTCTGCCTTTTGGATCATGATCCACTGAGATGGTCAAGGGGACCTGCTCACTGATCCCAGGTCAGCACTCCTCCTTTTTGACACTTGATAAATACTGGGCAGCATATTTGTTAAACTATGTGCAAAGGGTTGTGTCTAAGGTTGCAGTGGCCAACAGCCAAGTTACTTTAACAATAGACTGGTTGGCTTTTTTCAGTACATGATGTGTTTCAGACGTTTGCATTATGCTAGCAATTGATTCAGACACTTATGTTGTTGAATGACTCGGTACACTTTCTTGCTGCTTCCAGACCTGATAGTCATTGCAATTCAATAAGGCAGCTGTGACCATGTCATTTTCATGTATGATTTGACGTTTTGTATGAAACACAGGCAAATTCTATCTTGTTTGTGGATCAGAAAATGTAGGCCAGTTACTAAAATATAGGCTAGGCTCTGAATCCTGGGAAAGATGAATTGGGCAGATTGAAGGCTTTATATGTAGCCTCATTTGAGCTATTCCTGTATTGAATTGCCTTACATTTCTGGTCTGGAAGTAGCATGGGAGTGTTATGGGTAAAGTTACATAATATCAAGTATAGGTATTAAGTACAAGTTGCTTAATGTGATGTTAACAGCAAAATATGTCAAGTATATCAGAGAAATCAAAAATATAGACTAGCTGGAGAAAAGAGTACTAGATGGTATCACGCTAGACGTTAGTATTTAGTCCAAGAACCCCTTTGATACAGACTGGAAGAAGAACAATAATTCCTTGGTACACTGACAACTTCATAGATGACAAAGAAAATCTAGAGAGACATCGAGAGGCCTTTTCACTGATTTCCTTGTTACAGGCAGTTGGAGGCAATCCATCCAAAACCTGCTTACTGTAGTTACATGGGTGCATATGGAAAATCTTTAATTTCTTAAATACAGGCATTTCCATTTCAACTTTATTGTTCAGTTTGTATGGCATTGGTCTTTTAGGGTTTGGTTATTGTAGCCATTGTTACTTATATATATTAACAATATCTATGCTGTATAATTCCCTGTGTAGCTCGATGGGTAGAGCATGTAACTGACATTGTCAGATTTAGGGGCTTGACACCCAATGGGGTGCAAACAGGTTGGGATGGAAGGGTCTAGTGTTAACCATATATTAATACAGAGACTGATCCTGGGCTGAGATTCGGTTCTGTTGCATTGAGTTTGAGTTGGTCATTAATTGTCATTCTGTAGACATGAGGAAAATTAACAGCCCCTCTTAAGAGAAAAGAGATTGGATAGAACCTATTGTAGGATTCATTCAACCTGGAACATAAACAGCAGTCCTAATCAAACATCAGCTTTCAGTTATTTTATTGGGGCCCTATTAACACTAGAAAGGCCTTGTAAAAAAACTTTTTATTTTAAATCCTTGTACGCCCAAGTGAGGCTAACGTTGTCACAACATTACAGGTTGTCTGCATCCATAAAAATGTCTGAAAACCTAATATGCTAGGTCTATGAAACCTGCTTTAAAACTAGATTTTTTAAATGAAAACAGCATAACCAAAACAGTGTTTACATTTTACTTATATAATATGTCGTCGCACGTGAAATATGAATAGAAAAAATATATAGTCATCACTTGCTCATGTAAAAGCCGTTGTGCCAAAAGTGTGAAAGTAGGCAGAATCCAAAAAAAGAGGTCAGCGGTAAAATAATAAACGGCAACAGATAATAAGTTGCATAAAAAAACCAGGGCACATCTTCAGTCTGGAACTTACTGCATGTGACTCTTGGAATGTTCTTTTACAGAAGCAGTAGTCTCGCCTTTCTTCAATCCACACAACACGAGTGCCACAGCACATCAGTTGCACTTCACATAGATGTCTTTAGCCTAATTCAAGTAATGAGCAAATAACAATTCACACACTCGTTGATAGCGTTGTGTATATTTTCACATAATTCATAATGCAGTACAGTGGGTGAATGGAGATCGAGATTTCTTTGGGAGTAATTGTTCATCTACAGTGATGTTCTGCCCTGGCTTGTAACATGCAGCTAGGTTTTTTTCACAAAGCTGTCCCAAATATGTGAAATCGACATGAACGTGTCACTCCATTGACTCGCAGACATCTCCTCTCAGTAGTCAAAACGCAGAAACGGTATAATCCATGTTTTTGCTACCATTCAGTCCAGGGGAATATAAAAGCATAACAAATGCTTTTAGCTCATCCACAGCTCAAACCACATCACACTTTTCATCAGAACTGTTCAGAAGTAGTGAGTCATGTAATTACACCCACAATTACTCATCCCCCCCACTAAAGTCTTTGTCATCTTCATCACGCCACTGTATTGAAAGGACTTGGGGATTGATGGTGCTCACTTAATCACTAGAACGAATGCAGCAGCCATTCAAGTGTTGGATAGTCCGCGTGATGAGGAGAGGAGAGACATTCAAACTTGGGTATCGACACCCAGTAGCTGATTGGCATGTTTGGGTATTTTTTAGGGGAGGACTGCTAAAACTGTATTTACCTACCAAGGTTTTTTGTTTAGTTTTTTCTAATTCTAAAAACGCGTCTTTAAAACCCAAATATCTAGGAGAAGTCATTTCTCAGACATAAATGGAATGGTCTTCCATGACATTCGTCTCACAACCTTTATCATTTTAACAAGTAACTTTGATAATTGTGAGCACTGTTGTATGGTTCCTATTGCTTCAAATTATTTTGAGAAATCTGTACCTTAACCTCTAAACCCAAACGTTTCATACATAAGAAATATTTGTGTCAGCATTAGTCTTTTACTAACAGGAGAGTGTAAGATGAAGATGCACTGTTGCACACAGCAGAACTGGTCACAGACGATTTAAGAGACTACACTGCCAAAATGTATGCAAGCGCTCATTTTCTAACTCTTAACATTTTGTAGTAGCGCAAAACCAGTGTATGGTGAAGGGGAATATATGGACTCAAGTGTAGTGGGGAACATTCACCCCTCAATGCAAAAGCTGCATTTGTGTTATGACATACTTGTACAGTCAATGACATGCAAATTCACCTGTACGCCTGTATTTCAGATGGCTCTCATTCTGAATTTTGGGTTTCGTCATTGTCTAACTTGGCTTTTTTAATGTACACATGCACAGCTAAGCGTGCAATATTCCACAGATGCAGTTCTGTTTAGTGTTTAAGTATTGCACTTGAACACTGTGATTCTTTGGTATTCCACGTTACAACTTAATCTCATTTTAAACCCAGATTCTACATTGTCCACAATATGGAAAACATAGAGCATCATGCAAGCACAAAATGTTGCCAATGTTGGTCTATTTAGATTTGTAGTCTCGTAAGTTTACTTAGGGGAAACAAAATCTGTTTTCAAAAATAATTTATCAATGCTTAATGGCTTTCGGCAAACTAGCCACATGCTACATTTACTTTTTAAGCACTAACTTGACCATCGAGAGTTGAGAAAAGACAAGACTAGACTCAGGCAGTGAGGCAGACAGACCCTTCTCTGTCAGTCAGAGACTGACTACAAATCTACCCATCTTTGTCCAATTCAATTTTCAGTAGTGAGCTAAAAAGGCTGGGGTTCGTTCACGAAAAGGCAGCATAAGTAGAATATAATTAACAACATAACTTTATTAACACTTATTTCTATAAACAGAACAAAGATTTAACATTTCCAAACATTTTGGAATAAATAAAAGTTTTATTTTTACAGAACTAAACAAAGTAGGCTATGTTAAAATGAAATAAAACAGACCGGCATTGCCTGTCCAGGGTGTCTTTACGACTGCAACGGTTGAATTAAGTCAAATAAAATTAAATAGCCTTTCTTAACATTCTCAGGTATTAATATGAAACAATATAACATTTAAGTATAGTAGTGTTAAATAAATAAAACAAAATTAAGTAGATCAGCATTGTCTGAAGGGATTAGGCTAAAATGCACTTTTCTGGGACAGTCCCCGTATATTCTACTTGACCTTGTTATATAAACAAACAATAAAATAAAATGTTTGGCCTGTTTGATTTTCAGTTGACTTTGTCGAGGTTCTGTGCCAAGAAGACTAGCATGTTCACTTTCTCTGGTTTGAGGCATGAGTGGAGGGGTGTGACTACGTTTCCAGCGGTGCTAAAACCTGTTCGGCTGCACAGCTCATTGCACAGATGTAGTGCCAGGCCACTTTTTCCATTAGTGGAAACCGGTCGCAATTGTCTTGCCACCAGGCAATTATTATCATTATTATTATTACATAGTCTACTACAAAAGGGAGATTAAAAACAAGGCCTGCTTTGCAATGTTGCCCAACCCCGTCCCAGATTAGCGGAGGAGCACAGTAAACTTCAAAGACAGCACGTGATTTAAAGATTGTTGCAGGGAGAAGTATTGTCGGCTTTGTTTTAGAGGGATCGTGTGGTGTTTAAGCATACATTAAATTATTTATGTATATTTATAGAAAAGGTAGATTATTTTGGCAACATTTTGAAACGGTATACATTTTAGAAAAACATTAACAAATGGTGATTATGGCGGATTTTTTTTGCATGTGTGTCGATGACCGCCGATGACCATCAATCGCACGATTATGAAATAACAGGCCCAGCCTTAGTTTTGACGCTTTTGTCGATGACCCAATAACATTTATTTATACCATGGCCTGGATGTATTTTTAAATTATTGTATATTTATAGACACCACAGGCAAAACTGCCTTATCACTATTAAAAATTACGGTGCTAGCAAGTCTTCCATTTTAGCTATACGCTAAGAAAATGGTTTGAATAACTGAGTTTTAAGGTTCTCTCAAAATGCCCCATTTTCAGTAAAACCTAGCCTTTTAAAAATCTTAGTCCTCAAAGAAGTTGGCATCCTTTAATGCTAATTGAACATTGCAACCACTTCCAGATGCTTCCTTATAAATATAACCTCAACCCTTTGAGACACTTCAAACACTTCAAAACACTTCAAAATCTGTAAACTTCCACTGTTACTACCTTTACCTCTTTTTTTCTCAGGATATTTCTTAGTTAAGGACAAAGTCATTCTGTAGTTAGTGCAGTAAACCTATTGGCATCAGTTGACAGTTGTTTAGTTGCAACGCTTGCTAACTGTAAGCATCGAATAACACTAGGACAAGAACAATCTGCAACAATTTCCTATAATGGACTCATTGTGTTTAAAACTTGATTGTAATGCATTAAGACAATGCAATGAGATGCAATGTATTTTTGTAGATGGTTACATGTTACTCATTTTATGTTGGTGGACATTGTCTACTGTCCTTAAGAGCTGGAAATGAAAGAGCAGAGCCCCTTAACTTAATTTAACTTAAAATCCAAATCAACCTCAATTGGGAATAAAAAAAATGGACTGAAAAATACATACAGTGACCAGTATAACTTCAAGGCAAGAAAGAAGCTGTAGAATAATTGAAGTAAGCATCATCATATAGAAGTGCTTTTGATCCTGAAAAGTGGTGGTGATGTGATTGTGGTCATTTATTCTCTAATGAGAGACAAAATAGAAATAAAACCAAATAATCAGCTTTTTGATGTTTGTCTAATGTCATCCTACAAATTGTGTTTTATTGCCCACAGGCTTTTTGGCTAATGTACTGCCTCACAAAGAGGCATGCTAAGTGCTAATGTTTTATTGTTATTGTTTTGTTTTGGCTAGAGTAGTCATTTTGGTGTCAAGCACTATTTGCTGAGCTGTTGTCCAAGCTAATAGCACAATTGAACCTCTGTATTTTGGCATGCTGATTATGTTTTACCTTCTCTTGCAAGTCAGCCAGGAAATTGGGGTGACAACATTTTTCAACTTTATGATACAGGTTCCCACACTTACAATTCCATAACAGGTCTAAAACAACCACCGTCTTTCACTGCCTGTCCCTCAAATCACTGTCCATGATTCTCCTCATCGGTGTAAAAAAGTCAAACTAAATTAGGCTTAATTTAGGTTCTTCAATCTTTAGAATCCAACATTTGAAAGGTTTAGTTTTGATGCCTTAAATGCTCAGACTGATTTTAAAACAAGTTAACATGTTCTCTCATCTGTAACAGGCCATCCTCATTCTGTCTTTTTCACACTCTTACACTCACACAGCCATGCAAAGAGCATCTGTAGCTGGTAAAAGGTTGCTTTGTAACATGTGATGATACCATTATACTTTGACACTTTTGTTAAAGTTGTTATAAATGTGTGCTGTAACTAGTTACCAGTGGATTGGTTTGCTAGCTATAACAGTAGCGGTAGCATTAATGCAAATGGCTAACCATGGGTTATTTGGGGACAGCTGGGAACTTATGACAGGTTGCAGAACATTCTTTTACATACACCTAGGCCATGCAGTATGCTAGGGATGTTGCCTGGAGACACGATTACACTGCAGCAACTGCTTTGTTTGTGTGTGTGTGTGTGTGCGTGCACATGTGTATTCTTTTGTGTATGACAGACTCATGGGTGGGGGAAAATGTTAAAGGAATGGAAAGTGGTGTGTGTATGTGTAAATGTTTCAACACACAGGAATGTCCCTTGATATTTGGGGTATTGATAGATGAGAGGAAACTTTGCTGGGTTTTGTCTCCCTGCAGCGCTCATTAAGCCCACTGTATGCGCCACCTCTCCCTTTTTAGAGGTCACTGCCATCTCTTAATTACTGGCCTTTATGTACAGCAATACACCTAGACTTTGTTTTGTTTTCTTCTAGTTCTGTTTTAGAAATAGAAATACTGATTTGCTTGCTTTGATAGACATGAATGTTTGATCACATGTGATTCAAATCCTGGCCAAGTTTCCACAGAGCTTAAAGATTTCAGCTCTATTGACAGTACATGGCAATTAAAAGTATAATGCAGTTTATATACCACAGCTTTACATTTTTTAACGAATGTCATTTTTGATTATGAATGATCAATGTTAGAATTCTAAGTTATTAAAAGTAATTATTATATAAATATGTTAAAATTAGCCCTATAAATTATTTTAATAATTGTAGGGGATACTACACAAGCTAATGCCTGGCACAGACTAGAGAATATTTGAATAGTATTTGAAAGGGTGGTAGACCCCACACATAACATCAGATTTCACAGATTCTTCTGTCTTTAGTCGTGAGAACACACACACCAAACATTTTTGCCAAATCAGAGCACCACACACTTTAAGATTACACTCACGATCAATCAAAGTCCCGAGTCTCAGAAACTGGAATCTTGCAGATCGTTCAGCTCAAAACAAGCATGGCAGCAAATGGCCAGACACAACAAAAACTTGCTGCTTTTGTTGTGTGTGTGTTTATTACATAAACATTATTATTGTTGCCATAATTCCACAAGCTTGTCCACTATTTCTACTGTCCATCTTGCTCTGGGAAACACTCCACTTTTTATTTGTTGCCATGATTGTTATGCGTTGCGCAACATCATTTTAACCAGTCAGCTTGGCTTTAATTGACCAACTGTAGAATTCCTTGATTTCCATTCAAGATTTTTCTTTAAATGTTATTTTAATATAAAATAACATGGACATTTCACACATAGCAGCTTTAAAGTCCACCTCTAGTATTTATTGCATTTTTGAGCTCTTTGTTATTGACCTATGCCAACCCCTGCAGCTGCAAATTGTATTCCATAATTACCACCATACATTATTGACTGATAAGTGAATGTTTAAAATTTCAAGCTCCTCCGGTGACACAAGACGTACTGTTGTGTGATGTTAAAGGCGAAGTTCACTTATAAAACTAACTTCACAGTTTTTAAATCCAAATAATATTGACGCCGTTAGAAGCTATTTCAACGGGCTGCCTTGGCCCAGTGGTAGTTTGTCTAGAGTTCAAAACAGTACACAAATGACCATCAAATATCCCAAAACGTTTCATTGCTGCATAATCCGAGGGTTCTGTTGCCAAACCATAATACAGTGAGTCCAAAAAGCGTATTTCCTTCAGTATTTTACCTCTTTCCGTCTTCCCAGAAATACTATATTTTAAAGCGCGTGCCCACTCAGCCTAGTACATGTAGTCCAGTATGCACATTCGCTCGGCTATGGGCGGGCACGTTCTTCAAAATGGAGTATTTCCAGCCCGTTTAATTAGCTTCAAACTCCATTTAAAAACTTCAATTGGGATTCAATTGACATGAAGGCGAGTAACCAACGGCATGAAGTTAGTTTTATAAGTGAACTTCCCCTTTAAGATTGGTAAAGTTTCAAAGGCATGGCCCTTCTGTAATTGCCCTTTCGCCCTTTGAAAATGTACAGTGCTTATACATTAGTATGCACTTCAAGTACATAAAAAGGTAAAAGTGTAGCACTACTGGTGCATCACTTCTGGTGTAACCACTAGTATACTTTTTTTTTTTTTACTAAACCTAACAAAAAATGATTTGGATAATATCACAAAAAAGTGAGGTTTTATAATAGTTTTATACTAATATTCTCCGATATTGTCAATGACTTCTTCCTTTACTGTAAGAACTTAGGAGGATTTTGGAACCATCACCCTCATATACCCCATTCCTCATAAAGGGAATCCAAAGTAGGTTGATTTTGCGATGCAGCAGCTACTTCAGTGCCTCAATTAGCTCTCGGTGATGGCGAACGAGATGTGTATGTGAGTTTGATAAACGGAATCCAAAGTAGGTCAGTATGACAAACAAAGCAACCTGCTATGTTAACTACCTGCGAGCCAAAACAATAACCAAGTCTGTTGCTGTCTTCATCTGTAACGGCATTCGTACTCCGACTCATTTCTTGGATATTATATCTTTTTCAAGCTTTTAAGTTCCTTCAATGCAGTGAAATCCAAAGAGGGCGTAATCTTTTGATTTGAAAGCTGGCTGCACATCTTTGACTACTTTATCTCGCTCTTTGTCTGCCATAACTGAAACATTAACACAAACTAGCTGACACAACATCCACTCTTTCAGCTGCTGTTTAATTAATGTGCACCACCAACAAGAGTTTAGAACTAATGAAATTTTGTATGATCCCATCAAACGAAAGGAAACGACAGGTTTTGCTTTGTATATATAAATAAAGGGTTTGCACAAATTAGGAATAATTGGATATCCCTGTTAGGACCTGTACCATAAACCTGGGTGTTGTGCTGTATCATAATGAAAAATAAGTCACGCCAAGCTGGAATGATACCACTGATTGGCTGATGCGGAATGAGGAACCTGAAGATAGTGCAAACAAACAGATATTTGATTGCTCTGTTAAAAGGTGATTGAAAGGTTGGTTGGCTATATATTGTATATAGTATATTGGTTGGCTGCACCAAAATGTATTTCCTGATCTTTTCCTTTTTTGGGGAATATTTTGCAATTGAATGCAGACAAATGTCAGCCATATTGGGATTTGCATTAAAAGGGAATGTTCTCTTTATAACACGCCTGGACTCATTTCCACACCTACTTAGGCTTTTATATGCACCCCAGACTGTTTTTATGTTGACTGAGTCAGTGTTGGCAATAGTAATAAATGGCATAGTAATCAGCATTTTATTCTCATATTGTACAGGTTCTGGTCAGTTATAATCAAAACCTATGTTCAACAAATTTGTTTAAAAAAAAAAAAAAAAAATGGCAGGGCTTTGACATGGTTTTCTCCCATTCCTGATAAATCTGTCACAGAGCTTTGTATTTTCTGATGTTCTTCCCACTGTTTTAAATGAGGGTCTGTCATTTGCTTGTTAATATTGACCTTGGTATTGGCTGACCAAAGCTACAGACAAAAATGTAACTTATCTGCCTTTATTGCTTATGTGTACACTCTACTTTTAAGGCCAATTGAATCTAGCCTAGTTGCATATTTTTTGAGTTAGTTGGTTGAAAGCAGGCCTGTCTAATGTTATATATGTTATGTTGATCTGTAGCCTTCTCACTGACAACATTTCAGGTTTTGATAATGCTGCTTCTCTACTTCTAGCAATTAGGCTGGTCCTGCTGCCTGTGATATTGCCAAAAGTGTCTTGTTTTGAATGCGTTTCACCCTTTTTAAATTTGCACTTATAGAAAACCTCCAGAAACTAACAAGTTTACTTACCATTGTTTTCGAGGTAACATTACATTTTTAAGGTGTTCCCATGGGTGTAATTATTTAGAACCATGTCTGATGGACCTTGGAGTTGGAGTGTTGTCATCAATAGCTTATTTATAGATTGATCTGTTTTATATTACCAATCTATTTGTCTCAGATACACATAGTTGAAAGCCTGATGCTGGGATCACTTTGCACACAGTTTGCAGCAACACGTTGTGGTTGAGTATGTTGAGTTCTACACAGGGACCGTGTGGTTCACATGTATTGAGATGGAACTGATTACAAGTGGTTCTCGATTGTAGCAGATAAATTGCAACACTGGTCTTTCACTCTTCTGTTTTGACTTCTCTATGCTTGGATTCTAAAATTATGTTCAAAGTAAGATGACAGCTGCTTTATATGTTATTTATGTTCTCCAGGTTTACTTGGTCCCCGTGGGATGAAATGCCATAATTCTTGTCAGTCAGTAGCCTATCCTTTAACTCCATCTACTGGCAAATAAATGAACTTAAGCTCTCTTACCTGAATTACCCTACCTTGGCCTGATGAGCAATCTTTATTTTGCTGTATCATTAGATATCAGTTTCAGGCATGTTTAAATTATGGGGTTACTAATTGAACTTATAATTATTCTTATTATTCTTGATTGGACTGAGTAGGAAGGGTTTTAAGGACTTAAGTTTGAATCAGAATGCATTGTGCCGCTGCCCTATTAGTTTAAAGCAAAAGTTCACCCTGAAATGAAAATTTAGTCATTATCTACTCACCCTCATGTCAGTCGAAGCTCCAGTGAAGTTTTGAAGTCCACAAAACACACAGCAAGTTATCTAGCACAGCTCTATCTCAACCTTCTCCCAAACAAATGACGTAAACTGTAACAGGCTCGTTAGAGCTCCAAAAAGGGCAAAAAATGACCATAAAATTACTCCAAACTGCTCATGCAGCATAATCCAAGTTTTGTGAAACAAAACGATTGCACTATAACTCCAAAAGACTGATATTTATGCCAGTCTTCACTAAAATCATTAACATGTTTACTGCTACACAGATAAATGAGAAGACCTCAGCTGTGGAAAGCCAATGGTGACACAAACGTGTGTAAAAGAAATACTGCCTGTCAAACCCCATTGGCTTTGCATTATGCTGAACGAGCAGTGATTTTATGGTCATTTTTTGCACTTTTTGGAACTCTAAAGAGCCCAGCATTGTTCACTTAATTTGTCTGAGAGAAGGCTGAGATGGAGCTGCACTAGATAACTCACTGTGTGTTTTGTGGACTTAAAAACGTCACTGGAACGTCAACTGACATGAGGGTGAGTATATGACTAAATTTACATTTTTGGGTGAACTATTCCTTTAATTCATTCTTTGCCAATGAATTTGTTTGAATTTAGATTAGCAAAAATAATGTATGGCGCCTATTGTTTGGCACACGCTTAATGCCGAAATATGCCTTCATTTGTATAATTCCAGTAAAAATAGTTTAGTACATTACTCTTGGGTATAAGCCCACAATCTGTGATAATGGTAGTGGTATGCTCTACTCTGTAGGGATATTGATTCAGCCCTCCTTTGATGTAAATTACCAATCCCATTCTCATTTATTGTTTGCCTTGGTTGAGACCTATATTGATATTGTAACTACATTTAAAATGATTGTACGGAATTGTTAGTAATGCACAGACCATTATTTGATTATACAACCCAAGCCTTTGCAAACCTTGTGGGATGAAAACAAGGTCTCTGTTAAGATCAAAATTAAATGAGAAATAAATATGAAGTAAATGGGGAAATTGGTTAAAACTGACTAAAAGACCCCTTTGAAATTTATACATAGTAACATAAAAGTGGCTTATATTTTCTTTAAAGCCCTACTTCCTGGCCTCCTTTGGTGAACTAATGATTCTAATCTCCTAATATGAGCTTCATAGCAAGAAAGATGGAAAGATACATTTTAATGAAAATTAAGACTTACATCAGTACAAAGTATTATTTGGTCTTAGTCTTGCCTCAAAGGCTTGGTAAAATACAAATTTGCATACAAACTATTGCAACCTTTGTTTGGAATGCCTTTGTGAAGTCCATTCATCCAACAAATGTGTAGCAATAAATATAAACAATTTAGCCTACATCTGCTGTCAGTAGTCATGCTTTACTGCATTGCAGATCTGTCAGACCCACTAAATTCAGTATCAGTTTAAAAGTAAGCATTTAGTCACATTTGATTGAAGTTCACATTACTGCAACATGCCTGGATATACATGTCACTGTCAGGTGAAAACCTTGTAACTTAAATGTGTCGTTTGCACCTGTATAATTTTAAAAGTACACAGGTGTCAATGTATCAAATTAATTTTGACATGTGAAAGTTACAAGGCCCATAAAGGACCATAAGAAACGCATCAAAGTTTTGCCAGGTCTATTTGAAGTCCAAGGAAGAGCAAGGGGAGTTGACTTGTATGGCTTTCCCTCCACAGTCATTAGACCTTAACCCCATTGAACATCTCTGGGAACATTTGAAAAGGTGAAACATAATGTAACATCACACGACAACATCTGGAATGCTCTCACAGTTCTGGAATAATGCAGGGCTACTTTTTTTTTTTAGGAGCAAATGGTGGTGGTGCATTGGTCAAAGTGCAATCTTTTGAGTACTGTAACATTAATGCATCGCTATTATAATATTTAGCTGTCAAAAATGTAAGGGCACAGCCAAGTCACATATTTGTGAACTGTAATGTTAATGAAACACTATCATAGTAATATATTAAGCATACTCACAAACATGTTCTCATAACATTACAAGATAATTCAGGGCTCTACGCTGACTTTTTTCCAAGGAACATGTGCTTCTAAGTTGAAGAAATTTAGGAGTGAAATAAAAACTATTAAGTATACATGTAACATACAACAATGGGCATACAACGCATTCATAATTAAAAACTATAACTAACTAAAAACTATAATATAAACTCTCCCTCTGTCACACACACACACACTCTGTGTTGTTTGTTATTTAACATTTAGTGTCAGGAAAGGTCATTTTATGCTTCTGTTGAACTCCTTTTCAGGAACCCTGAAATTTCATTACAAAGCTCAAATCAGCCACAGCAAGGCAGCAGAAACCTAGGGGTAATTTGGCAATGCTACTGGCCCATATAATACTTACAAGGTATGAACAGTGTGTGAAACACTCTGCTCGGTGTATCCTCTGAGTTGGTCACAGCTGGACATACAGTAGTAATGTTATATTAATGTTAATCGTGCCTGGCTCCACATCTTTGTGTGTCGAGTAGTAACCCTAACGTTATTGGTTTTCCCAAAATAAAAACGAATCGATTTAGTTTGTCACAGCAGCACGCTGCAAAGATAGCTAATGGCTACGCAGACAGGTGCTCCTATTTTTTTGTATACATTTTACTCGCAAATGCTAGGTTTTCTGTTAATATTAGCAAAATGTTTTGACTTGTGTTAGTAACAATTATATCATCTTGCTTCAGATATATCGACTAAGTAAATATTTTTTGTTTGTGTGTTTTTGATGAATGATGAAAACAGATCTTGGCAGTGAACTCAGACTTTTGGACCCCACTGAATTTTCTCCAAACAATCGGTGATCAGTATCAACTCCATAAATGTAGCCTATAGGGGTCTTAAATGTGTAACAACAGATCAGCAGGGCCCAAACAACACACAGATCTACTGTAGATTGTAAAACTGATTTACCTCCTAAGAATTGTTTTGTCTTGTGGCATAAGTATTCCTCCAGTTAGGAGGAAATAGCTGATCCTGTATGATGAAGGGAGATGTGTAAAGCACCCACTATTTAAAGCCTGCTTTACTCTGAGCACATGTTCAGAAATGTGATCCAGAATGGGCTAGGAGTTGTTGAGGTATGATATATAGAATACTTGATACAGATTTAGGAATGATCAGTTGTCCACGTCACCCAATGTTATATAGGCTTTTGGGGACCTGAATTGTCATGGACACAACTTACCAATTTCAACAAATATTTTTTCAGTGGCCACTACAAACTGCTCCATATACATTTTTCTACACACATTTTGTTAAGGAGAACATTTTCCAAAGGGTCAAGTACAGTTTATAAATTCAGTTTGTACATGTTCAGTAGTTTTGCCCACCCTAAATATCCATCTGAGGATGCTGTTTGTCCATTGTCCTAAAGCTACACACAAAACGTAAGATGCATTATTGAACAAGCACAATATTTGCCAGGCTGGTGCCTGGCCCCTAATTTGAGATACCTGTATCTCAAATTATCACAATGTTGCCTTTGTAACATCCGTAATCTCCCAGATCTATGGATTCTGGCACTACTCGTTTTATCCACATGATCCCTATAGTTTAAGAGTTAACCAACTGTATAATTATAGGCACAAATAAAGACCTGGAGTACTTAAGTACATTAGGGCTACACTAATAACACTTTAAAACATGATCTATAAGATCTGTCCAAATACTGACAGCCTGCCAATTATAAGGCGTCTGATAATATCTGCTTTCCTCTATCTGTCTGGCGCTAGAACACAGCTGTTCATTTTCTAGCCTTGTTGTGACTTTGATCAACCCAAATGTGTCAGTTGAGGTATAATGTTGCCTTCAAAGACCTGGCAAGTTGTTGCAGTGACATCCCTCCCTGACAGGTTGTCCTGGCAGTCTGTTTTACAACACTAGTGTATAAACAAATTTAATGTTTTATTTAAGCATTCTCGCATTGATTGACAAAATGTCTTGGTGCAAGAATTGAGAATGTGACAGCCAAATGTATTTTACTATTTACCATTATTATGGGAAATACCTCGGCCCGTTTTCATTTTCAGGCAAGTCAGTATCATTTATATCCTTGGAAAGGCTGGGAAATTTTAATGCTGGTTTGAGAATTGTCACATCCCAGTTTTTTCACTGCTAACACAACTACCATTGACACATTTGGTTCTAAAGAACCTTTTAAAATAAACTCCCTTTTTGTGCATCAAGTTATGGTTTTTAAATCTTGATATGAGAAACATGAGGTCTTGACCAAAGATTAAGGCATCTTCTGCTCCCCTCTCTGGGGTTTTGTCTAACTAGACCTGCTGATGTTTTTCTCTCCCACGAGATGCTGTGGTTTCGACTGGTTATCACAAAATATGTTCTCTTTTTTTTCTTCTTTTTCAGTTCTACAAGCATGTTGTCCAGAGTGTGGAGAAGTTCATCCAGAAGGTAAGTTGCTATATTTTAACTGAAGTTTCTAGGTTTCTCAGACTCCTCACCAATTCCAATAAAAGAGTACACATAACAACTGTTTTAGCTTCATTACATTGGCTACCTGTGCGTTTTAGAATTTATTTTAATTGATTTTAATGATCACTTTTAAAGCCCAGATGGCCCTGAGTATATCAATGATTGTCTTATTCCCTATGAGCCTAAGTGCAGCCTGAGATCCTCCGGTGGGTCCCTTTTAGAAATTCCTAGAGCTAGACTAAAGACCAGGGGTGACCGGGCCTTTGCTTTCCGGGCCCCGTCACTCTGAAATGACCTGCCGGAGCAGATCAGGCAAGCCACATCTCTGTCCTCTTTTAAATCTCTTTTAAAAACGCACCTTTTTAAATGCGCTTTTACTTAATTAATTCCTTGCTGTGTGTGTCTATAATTCATTTCTATTGTGTATTATTACTGTATAATATTATACTTCATCTTATCCACCCCTGCTTTTATGTTCTTTTATAATGCCTTTATTTATTGTCTTTTAACGGATTCTGTTTTTTATTTTTACTGTTGTGAAGCACTTTGTAACTATGTTTTAAAAAGTTCTATACAAATAAAATTATTATTATTACTTGGCTACAAGTTTATCTTATCATCTTTATCTTATCAGAAAACTTTCTCTGACCAACTCCATAAATAGCCTTAAATCTCCCTTGAAACCTTTGTATAGAGCTGTATATTAGTGCACTCATTTTATTCTTTATCACTTAAGTGACACACAAACAGTTGTGAATCCATGGACTGCTCCACTGTTGTTGAAAATCGTTCTATTTGCACTTTGGAAACACATATATCATCATCATCATCGGCACTCTATCTCTGTATCAACAGTGTAAACCAGAATACAAGGTCCCGGGGCTGTACGTCATCGACTCTATTGTCAGACAGTCACGCCACCAGTTTGGCACGGAGAAGGATGTGTTTGCCCCGCGCTTCAGCAAGAACATTATTGGAACCTTCCAGCACCTCTACCGCTGCCCGTCAGATGACAAGGTCAGTCAGTTTTCTGGGATTTGTTTCTTATCAATATTGTGTTCTGCTATGTTTTTTGGGTAGCCTCTTTCATAATCATAGTGTTAAACTCCTTGATTAAGACTATGCATTTTCAGTATGCAGTTCATGAGTTGGTCTTATTGCCATTTGTAGTCGATTTTTGTGTCGTTGATGACGCTGATGACCTTGATGTCATTGATGACGCTGTTTCCAGAGTAAGATAGTCCGAGTCCTCAACCTGTGGCAGAAGAATGCTGTCTTCAAGAGTGACATCATCCAGCCCCTGTTGGACATGGCTGCAGGCCTACCCCCACCCAGTGTCACTCCTGTCATGCCCAGCAGCGCTGCCCCGGTCAACAACACTACACCTGGTCAGTCAGAGGGATACACAGCCACAAACACACAGTCAAAGACAAGACACACACACTATTGTGCGATACGAGGCTGCTGGACTACAGGTCCACCAGTCAATATTCCTGCTTCTGCTAAAAGCATTTATTAGTAGTAGCCTACTCTGGCATCATGTTGTCAGATAACTGTTGATGTAAAAGGAAAATACCGGTGTCTGTTTAAGGTTGTGCCAGTCATCTGGGTTACCCCTCTCCAGTACATAGTCACAGCAGTGTCTGCACACACTCGGGGTTCATTTTACTACCTTTGAAAGAAGTAATTTGTTTGAATTTGTTTTTGTGCAGTATGAAAACCAAATTCCACACACTTGAAAATTGCCCAACATAGGTAATCCACATCACACATAAACATGAAGCCTTAATTTGTCTGTTTTATTATGGTCAATCTCCTGACGCTCAAAAAACATGTTGCCTTACAAACTTTATGGTCATGTCTTCTTCTTTAGGGCAGCATTGTTAACCAGCATAGTAGTTCCTTTCAAGCTAGGTTTGACACTGTTAGCCCTTTCACACCGCCAGGTTTCCGTGCCGGTGCCGGAGCCGGTGCTAGAGTTGAGAACCTGGTGCTTTCTGGCGAACCAGCCCGCGTTCACACCAGTTTAAGAGCCAAAGTGGGCGGACATCATCATCTTTGTTTATATCGGCTGATTGGTCGAAACTCGGAACAATAGACGGCCATCAGCCATTGAAAGAGCAGCATGCAAATCGATACCCGCCTCTCATGTGACCGCATTCACTGGTAAAACTCTCTTTTTTAGTTTGCTAAATAAACCTATTTGCTGAACACAAAATGTCTAGATTTTATGTGGAATTGATAGTTTAAAACCCCTTCTGTATACTAATGGGAAAAAACGAAAAAGCAATTTTTTCATTCAACAAACTTTACCCGCGATTTGATGCTTGCCGAGTTTGTACTCAAATTACCAGATCGTGTCACACATATATATATATATAATGTGTGTATATATA
>OMKK01081639.1:0-14117 GCA_900302305.1 Polymixia japonica | reverse complement strand
TTCCAACACGATATTTGCGCTAATGGCGTTCCATAATGACGTCAGAGAATATCTCTAACTGTCGTTTCGACTAGTCAGAATGACGTTGTTGATATCTACAATGTTTATGGCAAGTATGGCCGAATTGTCATTTATCTACTATTTATCTACTAAGTATAAATGACTAATCGGCTTAATTCCTGTCCCTTTTCAAATATCTGTAACTCAGTTTCGCCTATCTGAAACTGAGTTGTAGATATCTCTAACTGTCGTTTCGCCTATCCGAAACTGAGTTAGAGATATCTGCAATGACGTCAGAGATATCTCTAACTGTCTTTTCGACTAGTCACAATGTAATTACGATAGTCAGAATGACGTTGATATCTACAATGTAAATTCCGGATAGTCAATCTTAGTGGATAAATGACAATTCGGCTTGCCATATGAAACCAACACATCGTTTCCCGACTCGTTCCGTATTGAAACGCATTCATTCAAATAACGAAACAATGTCTTCTGGAAAGAAACGTTCTGTGGCTTGGAATCACTTTGGGATCACTTTGAGCTGTTAATCCTCAATAAGGTAATATTATTAAAAAAAACTATTTTTATGAACTGGAAGGAAGTTTTCAGGTGTCATTTAATTTGTAACTATATGTGGAGTCAGGGTGGCCGAGCGGTATAAGGCGCTGCGTTCAGGTCACAGTCTCCCCTGGAGGCGTGCGTTCGAATTCTGCTTATGACAGTTTCTTTGTCCTTTTCCCTGTTTCACAAGCACAATCCCCACTGACATTAAATACTTGTCACATAAATGAAAGCCATGAAACCAATAATACACACAGTTTTGTTAT
This sequence comes from Polymixia japonica, assembly GCA_900302305.1. NCBI lineage: Eukaryota > Metazoa > Chordata > Actinopteri > Polymixiiformes > Polymixiidae > Polymixia > Polymixia japonica. Next base: position 13,287 of record OMKK01081639.1, on the reverse strand, counting down.
CGGCTTTTATTGTGCACATATCGGAGTGAAACAGTGACACTGAAACGTTGAAACAGATGATGTACTTTTTTTCCACCACCAGAGGTCACTGTTCTGTGAGGTGTCAAAGCTTCAAAGCGTTGGTTCATTTTCCGGCACAACCAGGAAGAACCGCCCCAACGCTTCATGAAGCTTCAATTGCCCATCCCTACCAACCATAACACAACACTCAAACTAACATGAAACACTAGAAACTACAAACCACACAACAGCACAGAAGACAACCCACATACCTGAAACAATGACCCAACAATGACTGACTGGGAAGACAAGAACTAAATACACTGGGAGGTGATTACGAGACACACCTGGGAGGACTCAGACTGACATGGGAGAAACAAGACGTAGAACCACAAAACCTAGACAAACATAGAATTGTGACACCAGACACTGAACACCAAACATGACAAAACAAGGAACACCAAGACAAGACTACTAACTAACAAAAGGCCACGCAGGGCAAAGGGAAAATAATAAACTAACAAAACAACAACCCCAAAAACACACCAGCCCCAGGTTCCAGGATCTGGAACCCCGAATGTGATCTTGACCAAATCAAAGGACATTAAAACATTATTGTCATCAAATAAGTCTCCTATCACTCTGATGCCTCTATCAAGCTAACTAACATTTTGATTTGAACAAAATAAAAGGAAACACATCTCTGTACTGCCTGTCCAAAGATTCTTAAAAACATCGGTAAATCCGTGTAAAATATCATACTTGCATTATCTAATTATGTTGCATCATCTACATCATCTATCTCCTTCCATTCCCCCGGCCCGGCTGTGAGGGATTATTCTTGGTTAATGGGCTGATTTTATCTGAGGAATTCAACAAGTTGCTTTAGAATATGACAATTTCAGCCTAAATTTAAATTCAAATCCTTGCATGGCCATAGCTCCACTGTAAACATTCCAACCTGTGTCTCTCTTCCCTCCCTGCTTGCAGCCCCGTTGTGAGGAGTATGAAGATGGAATGTGTTCCAGAGAGTATGATCCGGTGTGTGGCAACGATGGACACACTTACGGAACAGAGTGTGTTCTTTGCCAGACCAACAGGTTTGTCTGCAACACGCACGACACGGTGCTGAAGCTGGGCAGCAGGGCTGAAAAACAAACGGCTAATACTTAGCAATAGAGACAACGCCGTCACATCGCATCTAAGATACAGTTAAGCTATGGGAGGCCGAGGCTCGCCTTATCAGTAGAGGAGTTCACATCGTCGTGCTTTCTGAGACACAAACAGGTTAGTTAACATCTCACCAAGTTTGGTGAACTGTGGAGGACTTCCTATTCTACAGACAGTATAGCCAGCGCATTCAGTCTAGCTTGTACCATTGTGCTTTGGAGAATTTTAATGTACATTTATTTTTCCATTTCACCTGCCATGTTCACACAATCAGCAGATGTTTAGTTTTTGCTGCTTCATCTATTCCGGTTAGTTTCATCTACTTCGGGTAGTATGGGCTGACTAGATTTAGCCCCAATTAATCAATAAGGTGAGCAGTTGTGCCATTATGTATAATACGTCACACACTTGACACTAGTTCAGTAGCTAGGCAAGTTTCAATGGGGTGGCCAGGATGAGACTAGTGGTCATTTTGGGGAAGCACAGAAATCACTATTATATAAACAGAAAAATGTGTCTAACTAGAAAATAACAGGCTATTTTGGACACCTACAACACATGTCTACATTATCTGGAATTCAGGCAGTGGTAGATCAAATAATATTCAGTGTAGCCAACATTGCTTATTCCTGCAGGTAAAGTAACAAAGAAGCTTCACTATAGGTACAAAGTGTCCCAAGCTAGAGAGTATTACTACTGATCTGAGAGCAGATGTTCAGCTCAGCTTATGGTGCTCAGCAGCACTATGAGCTCATTCTCTCTCACTGTATCATCAGGGATACAGAGACACAGACAGATACAGTACATCATTAAAAGTTTTTTAATCAAAGTCTGATTACATTATATGTAACCAATGAATATAATCAACATGCACATAAAATCAAGATAGGTTGGTATCATGCATGACCAAAAATATTGTCTCCAATTTCCCTGATAAAAATTGCTAAAATATAATTTGACTTAAGCTGGTATGACTCATACATCTTTTGTGTGCCTCCTGAACAGTTTATTTATGGGAGATAATTTTTAACTTTACCTAAATGTGCTGCTGTTTGCTATGTATTCCTCCTGGCATGCTAGGGGCTCTAAACTTCGCTAAATACTGTAGATACAGTCACGGATGGAGTGATTAAAAGCATCGAAAAGCAATCTTCCTTCTGATATTATTAGCCTACCTTGTTGGTTTACTAGACTTGCCAGTTACTAGACTTGCCAGTTGTAAAGTCAAGTCTCCAGAGGCACTCGTGGGTGGGACTCCCTAAAAACGTGAAAAAACAAGAAAAAATGCCTCAAAAAGGCAATGGGGTAGCCAAGGTGGCCATGGCCCCTCGCAAATGTATTTATGAACATTAGGGGTGCTATTGCTCTTGACTTCACCAAAAGTCAAAAGCCATTTCATGCATGTATTGACATGACATAAGCTGACAGAGGCACACTTCAAGGGGAATGATTTTTTGACCAATTTTGCTTTTCCACCACAAGATATAAGGAGGGCTTAGCCCCCTTAGCCCATTTACACTGTCCCTGATTAGCATTTCATCAATTTAGTCATAGTATTCAGTAGTAAGTAATCAATAATGAAGTTAAAGTGAAACTGACTGGGAGCATTAAGAATGTCTCTGGGGCAGGTAATGGTACAGTATTCATTCATTCATTCATTTTTATTCTAAATTCTTTAAAAAATGTAAATATTTTGAACAGTTAGGTATGATCCATGTAGCTGCATGGTATTCTTTACAATTGTGTACGTGAATCAATCTATGTAATAAATTGTGTGTTACATTATGTCATATGTTTTCTCCCACAGGGAGGAGAAGAAGCACGTGAAAGTGTCACATAAAGGAGAATGTAATTGATTATAAGTGAAATCCTGCTCAGATCATCATGACTGAGGCAACACTGGAGACACAGATGAACACACCTGTGTATAAAGCTCTCATTAAACCCAATACTGCATCTCGACTTCTGTGTTACTTATTGGTTCAATGTTCAGTTTTGTTTCTAGAGCTGGTTGTAGCTGGGTTGTTTTTAGGATTCTTTATTATAAAAATGGTATACAGTGAGTCTAAACATTTGGTCTATTATCAACTTCCAACTGTATCGTCCCAAGGGAAATTTAGTCTGCAGCACGGATACACATGACGATTTTTAGAAACTTTCACCGTCCGGAATTTTAGATAATTGCAGATTAGTGGACAAAAAAACAAATTAGCAGAAAATCTAATTGGGCGGACCTTAATGCCCAAGAGGCAAATAAGTTCAGGTCATGGAGCAACGGGGAAAATGTTATACAAAGATAATTGCATAAAACTATGAAAATGCTATATTATGCAAATTAGCGGAAATTCAGTGCAGCGGACGTGGACCAAGAGGCAAAATAAGTCAGCTTGGGAAGATGCATGTATGTACAAATACCATGAGTCTATATGTTGCAACGGTTTATTAGTTATGTTGGTTCAAATATGTATGTAATCAGGTGCTGGTTCGTTAAACGGCCTGCAGGAGGCGCTGTGACACAGTTTCACCGTTGGATGTTTTTACAGGAAGCTATCAATAGAACCTCTAGCAGGCAGTGATGTGATAGGCTAGAATCAGCTACACTCTCTTGGTTGTCATTGGCTGTCTGATGATGACGCGTTGTTTGGAAAGTGAAGCCTCTGTTCTGCACCTACCGATGGGTTTAAATACTAATGCAGATAATAACTTTAATTATATAGTTATCACAATAGTACACGAGTTAAGGAAACATTTGTAGTTTAGGTAGCATTATTTCAACGTTCTCTGCGTCTCTTCGTGAGTTTGGTTGAAACAGGTAGGTGAGGTTGAACGAAGACACTACTGTTAGCTAGCTTCATAACAGCAGCTGTCAGTCAGACTGGAGTCAAGAAATATCGATCTATCTACTGTTCTCTGTGCTACGTGGTAGTTCTGTGGTAGTTCTGATACGATACTCTGCTAGACGTTTTACAATAAGACCTTCTTGCACCTCATTTGAGTTTGAACACTCGTCAATTCACAACTTTTAGCACATTGTTTGTACATGTGTCCTTTCAATGGGCGCTAGGTGACAGGTGATTAAAGCCGAGTCCAAAGAGACGAAAGTGCAGCAGGTCATACAGTAAAACATATGGTCATTTTGATTACATTTAACTGCTGAATATTAGTGGACACAAATAAGTCAGCTGGCAGCTTGTAATGAGTTTGTGAAGCTTATGTAATGTAGTCCAGTCTGGACTGTCTGTTAGCTTTTATCCATTCAGCTAGAGTTGACTTAGTCAGACACCCTGTCAGTTTATTCTCCATATGACGATGCTGTGTGTGAATCAGAAATGTTAGGCAAGACCATAATAATATTATCTTTCGCCTTATAACGCATGCTAGCTAGTAAATGTGAGTCAGATCCACGCCTGGTCAGTTGGACATGCTTGCTTTAGAGTCGTAGGATATTTCTTGTGATTCATGCTATCATGCTAATCAAATTACAATGACATGTTTTAGTAATCATGGTGGTGATATCCACTAGTCAAGGAGCTTCATTCAGCTGGTTGAACATGGCTTTTCTTTTGTTGCTGCATTGTTGCCAGCCAGCCACCATCCTCAGTCAAAAGGTGAGTTATTGTGGATTTCTTCTGGTTGTTGTCTCTCAGCCGTCATAGCCCATAAATATCTTTCCATTTCCTGAAAAGAATCACAGTTTCATAATCAAGAATATATTACAAGCATGGTATTGTTTGACTATAGTAAATTACTATGTAAAAATCAAGACTTCAAGCAGTTTTCAGTAAGAGCATAATAGCCCATGCAAGCTGTGATATCAAATGAAAGCAAAATATATTGTGCCTATGCAGTCTGATACTGCACTAACCACGGTGGATAACTCAGATGGAGATGGAGGTGCTGAGGAGGCCTGGGTGGCTGAAGAAACGGACGTAGAAGGAGATCCAGTGTTGGTCCAACCTACTGATCAGTGGAGGACACTGAAACCAGGTAACCTATTTGGGATATGCTGGATCTCTGACTGCCTGTTTCTCCTGTCTTTTGTAGGTGTGTGTGTGTGTTGGTCTTTTGTACAAGTGTTCCTCTTGTACAATCACTTTCAGCCTCTTTCTCTCTCAGATTTGAGACTCAGATCTCTCATAGTTAAAGAAATGTGTGTTTACATTTAACACTTTGCTCCTTGCATGTCTAGGTCAGGTAGTGCCAGCAGGCTCCCATGTGAGGTTGAATCTCCAGACAGGACAGAGAGAGGTTAGACTGGGAGAGGAGCAGATGAAATACTGGACACAGAAACACAGGTATGGTACAAAAATAACATCTGACAGGTGTTCTTTTAATGGACTGTGTTATGTAGTGGTTTTACACTGTTTTTAGTCCTGGATGACCCCGAGGTTAAGGTAGCCCTGGGTTAAAAAGCAGCGTGTAAAGTGATAATTTGAAATTGGACAAGATAAAAGAAAAACCAAGCAAGGAAACATCTGTATTATAAAGGGGAGGGTGTGACATACAGTAGTTTCCTGGGGTATAATGGGTCTTCAGTGGTGTCCTTCTGGGCCAGTGCCCATGGTCAGCATTCATTGATGTCAGTTCAAAAATTCTCAGCTCTGTGATTGCCCCTGATATTTGTCATTGCCAGTGTTGTAGTATTAGCCTAATTCTAATGGGTAACATCACCTCTTGCTCCACCCCCCCCTCTCTTTCTCTCCATCTCTCCATCTCTGTCAGGCAGGAGAAAGAGGGGACCCGGTCCCACTTTAGCACTGACGAGCTGAAACGGGCTCTGAAAAAGATGAAGGAAGACCCTGATCCAGTGACTAAAGAAACAGGCCAACAGGACCAGAACCGGGTATCAAATCTTGTATACAAGATATATACATGTATATCAGTGTCCTGTAGAGACATAACAACCATAGAGGAGAGAAAGCTAGACACTGTCATATAATACGTCATACCAGTATAGGATATATACATTGGATCCAGTGGTGAAATAGACCCTAAGATTAGTGATACAAGCCAACTTTAACCAATACATAGGAGATGATATAAAAATCCCCAGTTTGAGCATTCATACCAAAGACCAGCTGTTATAAAGAGTGACGTACTAATCCAAACATTTGACCTCATGGGACATCAGGCCACGTGTCAAACATCTCATCTCAGACAGGCAACAGCTTTCATCAGCAATATAATCCAAATATTACAGAAGTGTATTTGTGAGTGCAGGTATATCATTGGGATTATCAAGTGGGCACCTTCCTTCACCAACGTGTCAACAAGACAGCTAAACAGTGTATTCCAGTGTCTGATATCTAGATGCATAAGAATCATGTCAGGAACTTAAACAATATTATCAGAAAACTATTTCAGCCAATCTATTGTAGATTACATTATTTGCAGTTAACTAATATCACAGAACAACATATTCAAACTAAGGTTGTTCAGTGGACAACATGTTCACAATACTGAAATGTAGTAATATTATTGACCAAGCTTTAAGAAAAATGTATGCACACACATTTCTATCTCTTTTCTCCAATCTTTTTGATGTGTGTGTTTCTCTGTCTCTCTTAAGGACTCAGAGTATCGCTCGTTAGAGGAGCTGAAGAGAGACATGGCTCAGCTGGACCTGCTGATTGAGACTGATGTTCAGGTATGAACATCCCATCACTAAAGCATGTTAATGTCCCACTATGGGATTCTTTTTTTATGATTATTATGTCTGTTTTCCAAACAGAGTTAAGTGTTATGTTGTCATGTATTGAATGTTATTGGTCTGTTGTTTTGTCGCGCAGATTCTGAGACGTCTTCTCACCCAGTTCAACAGCACTGAAACCACCACTGAGCAAAGACTTGAAATATTGCTGGAACTGGAATATCTAGTACATCAGGTCAGCTGCTTTCAACACACTACTACTTTAGACCTTAACACTAGAAGTACCAGGCTATATAATTTTTCTGCAGGGTTGGGTGGTCAAATAACCGGCCAATCAACAGACAGGGTTTGTAGGGTTGGGTACCGTTGACATTTGAACCAGCACCAGTACCAGTACCCAACAGTATAATTTTTCAGTACTGTACTCTCTGTAATAACAAAAATGTAATTTGTAATATGTATGTAATACAGTAAACCTATGCATGTATTTGAGTGTGTGTGTGTGTGTGTGTGCGTGTGCGCTAACCCGGACCAATTTCTGATAAATGAATGAGAATAAATTATAATGTTTATAGAGCGTTATTTCTTATTTCTTGCGACTATCGACAGCTGGCACATAAAATGAACATACAGTAGTAATAAAGTTCTCAAAGTTTCCCCCTCACTCGCTGTGACTCTGAACTCACTGACACACAGTGACAGAGTGAACGTGATGAACCACCTTATGTTTTTATGGGTGCAACCAAGTGTACAATGGAGGAGGGGTGTTACACTAATGTTTTCCTTAACAAGTGTGAATATAATCAGAAATTTTATATTTTTTCCCAATACTTTGTTTTATTAAATTACTAAAAAAAACAACTGAATATTGGGAGACAGATTGGTATTTTGGACACATTAAAAAAAAACCCCCACATATTTAGGGAAAGTCAAGTTGCTATAATTTTTTTTAGTAAGATGTTTTTATTTTAATGCATACAGTCCTCTGTGCTTATAGTGTTAGCCTGCAGCTGTGTCCCAATGATTAGGCCATTAACTGTACCTCTCTGTGTGTGTGTGTGTTAGGTGGATAATGCCCAGTACTTGTGCTCCATGGGTGGTCTTCAACTCATCCTGGAAGGTCTAAACAGCTCGGACTTCAGATTACAGGAAAACGCTGCCTTTGTTTTAGGATCTGCACTGGCCAGGTAGGACCTGAGTTGATGTGGTTACTTATTAGAAAAGGGGATCATTTGTGAACATTTTCTGGACCGCAATTTAAAGTAGCCAGCGATTAGATTACTAGCCAGCGATTAGAAATGGTTTAGGGAACAAAAACCAACAAATCTTATTACAGAACATAATCAAAAACAGAAACAAAATCGCTTTGAAATGTTCCAGACTGAAAACATTATTTTAAAATGACGTTAACCGGTTAATAACATTATTTTGTAATTCTGGTGAATTTTCATACAATTAATAGGCCTACATTAATTATATTTTCCCAGTAAACTTGGGTCCAGAATTTCACCGCTTGCTGTAGAGGCTTCACTGCGTTTGGTCGCGTCCAGCTCTGAGTCACCAGTCCATAGTAGGATACTAATCTTAATGAGGATTACAATCAGCTGTCTTTCTTTTTCTAAGTCACAATTAGAGCTGTCACAATCATGACATTTTGGGTGACGATTAATTGTCACACAAATATTGCGATTTAATTGTGTGTTTTTTTGTTCTTGCTTTTATATTCCACTATTATAGCATAAGCCTAATTAATAATTCTGTAATACACATATGCTTTATGAAGAAGAGCCATTTATTGACACTGAACATACTGAAACATACATACTGAAACGGAACGTAATAAAACTCTTTACATAAACATACTTAAATAAAAAGCCATTAACAATACATTACCACTGCTGTAATGTATAGAAGCTCATGTATGGAGTCATGTTTGACTTAGACATCACAGTGGCTGAGTAAAAGTCAATTTCAATTTGGTCAATTCAAAAAGTCAATTTGGTCCTTTACTTGGTTATACAAATGGGGATTGCAGGTTGTGGAATGTATGTTTTCCCTGGTAATTCGTAGTGCTTGTCAACAGTGGTGTAGTGCTATTGTTTCCGTGCTGGAACTCAGTATTTCAATATGATGTCATCAACACAAAGTAGTGTGGAATTTCAAAACAATATTGTCACTTCACCAGTTATCTCACTTCAAGCCCAGCCCAGAGGAATATGCAGCACAAAGGAATCTGAAGGTCAAAGTGCAAGCAGCCTTTTAGAGCAGTTTCACACTGGATGTTATTTCAAGTATAATCTTTTTATTTCGCTTCCTAGAAGTCACAGAAATGCAGCAACTGGACAAAGTGAAAAGTGTCAGATCAATAGACCAGCAGGGTCTGAATTGGTATCAAGAAGTCCGAGGCTGCTGCAGAATGGACAGAGATGTGGTGTTGAGTCATAGTCGTCATGTTGTCTGCATAGGAATAATGTAGGCTAACAGGGGAATGCACTGGATTCATTGTTTAGTAAAGGAAACCACATAAGCTATATATGAATATATTTTATTTAGCGCATATGTTTTTAATAATTGAAAAAGTTGTGGAGCGGCTCTCCTGTGTGATGTAAATCCACTACAGCCCTGCTTATCAAATGATTGAAGCATCTCCTTCAATGTTGTTTTTTCAACAGTATTGAACAGCTGCATTTCTTTAGCTTATATTTTGACACCTGACTGAAAGCTCAAGATGGAGCTCCAGGTTTGGTGGATTGTGTTGGGTAGTATTAGCAGGGTGATGCTGCTGTGACTCCAGGTTTGGTGGATTGTGTTGGGTAGTATTAGCAGGGTGATGCTGCTGTGACTCCAGGTTTGGTGGATTGTGTTGGGTAGTATTAGCAGGTACCTCCAAGTTGTTGGGCTCTTGTCTTTTGTTTGGTTTGAAACTGAATTGTGTCTAGATGGGTGCAGTTGTTCATCCATGTTCAGTTCAATACCCTGCTACCTACATCAAAGGACAATTGAAATTATTTTTAAAAATGTGTATGTAATGGGGACATACATTTGAACCTTTTTGAATTAATGTGCGCGTTCAGAAAGCTAACATCCTCTGTGGTTACATCCCACCTCATTCCAAGCATTTCAAGTGTTTCTACCTGAAAGTAATCCCTATGAAATGGATTAAAATACAATGTTAAGTAAGCAAGTTTAATTCTTCCACTTGCAGACGCATAAATCAGTAGAACTACTCATAATAAAAATGTCTTCTTCTTTTTTTAATCCACTACAACACCCGTTTCAAAATGTGGGACATATACAGTAGGTACATTTAAGACTTGTAGGTAATCTCTCTACCTATGGCTTAATTACAAAAAAGCCAACAGGAAGTTACCCAGTATACCCAGAAGAAAATGGGTATAACATTCACCAGGGCATTATCCTTTATACAGCCTACAGGGAACCAGACGTAACCATGTCAATGCAGCCACATTCCAGTTAGACACATTCTAGGATCAGGTCTTAAGGTCCATCTTAAGAAGCGTATTGAATGAGTTGCAATCGAATATGGGGATAATGAATCCTTACAGCTACTGACAATGTTTCATCTGCCTTCATTCAGCAGTGATGAAGCAAGAAAAGTGTGTTTATAACCTTCTCAGGGTAAAAATTGTACAGATATTAAAAGTATGTGCCTAAGGGTCACTAATATTTGTAAACTATACAACTATATGTAACTATAAACTATACAAATAAACTTGCCTTGCCTAAACATTTTACACACACCTATTATTTTGAGTCAGTACACACTGGTTTACTGCTGCTTGCCTCCTTTGTGAACTGGGAGTAACAGTTCAACCTAGTTTGGTATTTTGATCCAAACACAGAACACACCTGTAAATGGTTTTGACTCTCATTCTGTCATCCTGTATAAAGTTCATCTTCAGTTCTGCCTTCTGTCCCACAGCAACCCAGCAGTCCAAGTAGAGGCAGTAGAAAGAGGGTGCCTGCAGAAATTGTTAACATTATTGGCCACAACACGACCGCTCAGTGTCAAAAAGAAGGTACACGCACACACACACACGCACACACACACACACACACATAAATAACGTCTCAGCATCAGACGCGATGTTCTAATGTGTCCTGTCTCTGTTGACTATCCTTCTCCCAGGTTCTGTTCGCAGTGGCGTCTGTGTTACGTCACTTCCCCTACGCCCAGAGTCACTTCCTGTCACATGGTGGGCTGCATGTCCTATCAGAGCTGTTTAGAGCAGAAGGTGGCGGGGCTCTCCGTGTCCGGGTCGCGACCGTGCTCTACGACATGATTACTGAGAAGGTATGGATAGCATAGGAACATTTCTGCTAGTGCTTGAGTGAATAGATGAGTAACTGAGGTAAACCCAAGCTTGCGCTTTTACATATGATATATGCCTGCAGACTGAGCATTCATATACTATAGTCTGTCTTCAACAATAGGCCTATTCATAATTCATAACATCAGCTGTTAGCGGGAATGAATATGACGTATTTGTGGGCGTTCCTGGTCTAGCTATACTTGTAGTTCTTTGAGAAAGCTGTGCTGTTTTGTGTCATGGCTTTTAGGCATGTTAAAAACTACTACTCCCTGCATGCAACGCTCAGTGTCTTTCTGAACACTTGGTCTGTCAGTGCCTGTGCTACTGGTGCTGTGAGAGAAATTAAATCAATTACCTTTATTTTGGGAAAACTAGTTACGTTAGGGTTACTAATGGAGACGGTGGCTGACTGAAGCCGATGCTGAAGATGTGTATGTCTGACTCAGAGGATATCCAGAGCAGAGTGTTTCACACACTGTTCACAGCCGGTTGAGTGTCCTGTAGGTGTGTAGCAGCCTCAAAGGGATCCTACCCGTCATACCTTGAAAGTATTCTATGGACCAGTAGCGTTGACAAATTACCGTTACTAAAACATAAAGAGCCAAAAGGTTGACCTTTTCTAATCAAGCCCCTCTGTCAATTGGTATAGCTATCATTTGAATCTTTGCAATGACATGTTGCCTAAAAGTAAAATAAAAAAACTTGATTTGCTTTTCTCAACTAAACTCTAAAGCGGAGGTGGTAGCAAATAGTAGGAACCAGGTAGTTTATTCACACATCAGTGATAAAGTCATTTGCATCACAGGTGTCTTGGAGGTTTATGGAGGAATGAGTTTCTGAATGCTGCTTCACTGCCATTTACTGGTCAACACGCTACACATGTTGTTATCATTATGTAAGATGACGTGAGATGAGATAGTCGCCTACTTTGTTTATCTCTTATTATTAAATGTAACGATCAATCATCTTGACAAGTCAGTCCACACTGATCTTTTTTTATCTCCTGCTGTTGTAAGAATGTCCAGTCTGCTACAGATTTCTGGTGCTTGATAAGAGTCCAGGCCTGAACATATCTACATGTCAATATTGAGTCATAGTCATAGCGCCACCTACTGACAACAGGAAGTCAGCCTTATGTGACAAACATCATCCGATTTACATGACATTTAAATGGTGTGGTCTACACATGATATACAGCAACATGATGTATAATTAGTGGGTGTTCTCTAGCGCCACATAGTGGACACAGGAAGTAATATTTAACTCCTTCGTGCGATGTCTGATATTCAGGCTGCCTCCACTAAATGTATTGCTGCATTAATCACCCACTTGTGTAGCACCGCCTACTGGCAACAGGAAGTGAAGCCTAGGTAACACATAGTTCATCAATTGTATCAGCAATTTCCAATCACTGACTGTATATAAATATGGACAACATGACAGCACCCCAAATGTGAAGCCAAAATATCATGATCACCCCCTGGTGGCTGGCTGCAGTATAGATGATGAATCCCTCCCCCTCCATGTTAGTAATAATAATAATAATAATAATAATAATAATAAACTTTATTTGTATAGCACCTTTCATACAAGAATTGTAGCTCAAAGTGCTTCACAACAATAAAATTTACATAGAATGCAGAGTTTAAGGCATAGCAAGGAAAAGACATTAAAAAACAAGTGCAAAATAATGAAAAACATTAAAAAACAAGTGCAAAATGATGATCACATCGTATCAGATCCTAGCGTTCCGATAGGCTGTTTGAATTAATATGATCATGTTACATATATAAAGAGATAGGACTAGCAGCAAGTACAATCATAAGTAAGGCAATCAGGTGAGACTAATAATCAACATCGTATCGGATCCTAAGGTTCTAAAAGACTTCTCGAGTCAGTATGATCCCGGTACATATTTATTCATGTCATTAGTGCATAAAGTTGTCGTGATTAGTGCATAACATTGTAGTGATTAAGAGTTATAGTAGGAGTTTAGCCAAGCGGGTATTGAGAGGGGAATGTGACCGCCTCTGTTTAGAGCTATGAGTAGTATGCCTTGGCGAAGAGATACGTTTTGAGCAGGTTTTTAAACCCGTCTAATGTGTCGGCCTCTCTGATGTTTATGGGCAGTGC
>OMKK01081637.1:6890-22093 GCA_900302305.1 Polymixia japonica | reverse complement strand
ATTTATAATTCACTTTTCATACAAATGTAGCACAAAGTGAATACATCACAAGTTATTAAAATAGCATTTTTAAAGCACACAGGTAAAGATTCAAGAATTGGAGTAATATGAGCCCTTTTATTTGTTTTGGGTAAATCCTTGCTGCTGCATTTTGAACTAATTGCAGCTGATTAATGAGCTTTTTCTTTTTTCTTTTTTCTACACAAAATATTTCTTTTGAGAGATTATGTTTCTTGATTGGCCTCTTCATCCAAGACTATTTGATCACTTCTCACATTTTAGGGCTAATTTGGCCCTCCTCCTTAAATGTCCTGTGCATAATTGTATTATTATATTAATTAATAACAAGTGAATGACCATCTGCATGCCTCCAGATGTGCGACAGGAAGACGGACTACGAGGAGCTGGTGGGGCTCATCCCACCCAACCCATCACTACTCGATCACGGACGTCTTGAACCCGGAGCGGAGGGTGAGGTCGGCTCTGCTATGGAGCAGATCCACTTGGAGCTCCAGAAGCTCTTCCTGCCCCCAGGGGAAAACCCAGGTCTGGAAAGCCAGATTCCACCGGTTCTCTCCAAGGTCTCTGACCGCAGATATAGGACTGAGGTTGAAGGAAACGGCAGGGAAGGGAGATCCTGTTTGAAAAGAGGAGGGGAGGATAAGAAGCTCCCCAGGCTGTACCCCTCAATACGACTGGCGATGAGGGAGATCCAGCAGATCCAACAGGTTAGAAGAGGGATAGTGGATGGGTTGTTTTGGTCTGACATGCTGGTGCTCTAGTGTGACATCTAGTGGCTGAATGTCCTATATAGCTCCTTTAAGTAGTTCATTTATGGGTTTAAAGAGATAGAAATGTTTAGAATAAAAGGCAAAAGGAGGAAAAACTGCTTGAAAAAACGGATAGTTTATGTAAACCTAATGTTTTTATGAACTAGAATAATGAAAAGTAATTTAAGATGATGATGTAAATTGTTGATTTGTCAGGGAAAGCGTCATCTGACCTTTACTGTTGAAATGAAAAATGTAAGAGATCAGCAAGATTTCCAGAAATTAACATTTCTCTCTTTTTGATAAACAGGCCTTTTCAGAGAGTCAAAACCAGAGTACTTCATAAAGAGGACAGGTAGGTCACAAACACCGCAGGCCCGACTCCATTTTCATCAAAGACAAACATATACACCCTGCTTGAGTCATTTGATCTCGCACCTAAATTGTTTTTTATATATTAACCACAACCTAATACATGTATGTGTGTCTTCTGATTTCAGATCTGTCCCCAAAACCTGCTCTTGTTTCTGATTTATACTGAAAAAATGAGTGAATATCTGAACCAAGTAGCTTTACAACTGTACAATTTTTCCCTTATTAGTATTATTTTAAGGGTGTTTTAGTTTATGTTCCTTTACAAGTAAATTATGCTCAGTGATTTCACAATTGGGGATTTATTGAATAAATGTCTTCACAGATAAATGTCTGTTTGTAGAATTTTTTGTAATAGTGTTTTTTTCAGTGTGACATTAGCCTTATAGCTGCTGTAGGTAAGTCTGGAGAAATGGCCAGAATTTGGGAAGAACAAGCAAGAATTTGAAAGTATACAACAGCAGTTCACAGACGGAGTGGGGTGGAGACTCCTCTCCTCTGTTATGTCTTCTGGTTTTCATTCCTCTAGTCTCTTGTCCTTGGTAGAGGGAACAGATGGGTGATGCAGGAAGTAAAATAAGTTGGAGATTAAAAAAAATGTACTCCTGGTTTGTTAAGGCAAAGTCCATCTGTCTTCATCTTAAATTGTGTGAATTCTTGACTCAACAGTAGGGACTATATATTTTATTTACACAAACCTCAAGGAGACAGACTCTTTATCAATGAAATGTTTATTGAACTACAGCAAGCAGTACAATAATAACTATGCAAACAACTAATGAAATAAATGAAATAACAAACAAATTAATAGTAACAAGAATAACAGAACAAATGGATAAAAGATGACCATGGTATCACAGTTAAGACAGCAATAAATGTTACTTTGGCAAGATTTATAGATTATATGATTGTCAAATTGTTGCTATGTCAATGATTCACTCTAGCACAGGACACAGAACACACACTTAGAACACACTTAGAACACACACTTAGAACACACTTAGCACAGCAGCTGGGAGACTACTTCTTAGGTCCTGGGGCCTTTTACATGAACATGGAGACGATGGTGGTTGACTCTTGGCTCATCAACTGAAAAGTCAAACTGCTTCCCACTCAATTTCAACTATGTCCTGTGTTCGAACATTGAAGACTTCTTCATATTATTTACTCCTATTCATTGACCACTCTGCCCAAGGTAGTTATATGTCTAGATACAGAAGAAGGCCTTTGGCTGAGTAGAATGAGGCTATATCTTGTTTATGTTGTGGATCCGCCTGCTATACTCATACAGTATACTCTCCCTCAAGGCTGTTTGCACATATGTCTCCTGTTCTAACAGGGCTGCCTGTTATCCCTGCTGCTTTTTGTTTTGGCAATAGAACCACCTTCAGAAGCACTGAAGAGCTCTGAACTATGTACTGGAACTAGGCGACTGCAGGTCTGCATGTATAGGCCACTGTAACAGATAGAACTGTGGTTTCCACATTCCAACAATACTACCTCCAAACGAGGTTAATATTCAAGCCATACTTTTTTTTATATATACTAGTTTATACTCTGGTATTAAACATATATGACATCCCTGGAAGAGGTTAATGTTTACTGAATCAAAATAAAGTGTTCATGAAATTTAAAGCCAACTGGCTGACGTGAGTAGAGCCTTTAACAAAAGTTCCCTTATCAATAATAGCGCCTGGATTTATTTATCCACACTCATTTCCACATAACTTTGAGAACTTTGAGCTAAAGGAGTTGTTGCTCTGATAACTGGTATTATTACATACATTTACATACCAGAATCAGAATCAGAATCACTTTTATTGCCACAATATGCAGGTTACATACGAGGAATTTGTTTTAGTGTCTGTTTGCAACGTAGCGGTCAGAGCAATAACCGAGAACATTAAATCACAATGTTGCAAGTGCAATCAGTCGAACATAAATATTTACACTATGTACACACACAGAGTGTGGTGGACATTAAATATGTAATTAAGTTGAATTATATTAGATTTACAGCCTGAGTTAGATATGCAAAGGTAAATATGGGTTTACATAGAATTTACATGACATTTACAGTTAAATTTACATTTTACAATTTACTACAGTCCATTTTGTGGACCACATAAACCCCCTTCAAATTGTAAATGAAAATGTAATGTTTGACTACATCAGAATTAGTTTTGACAGTTCATATATGATTTAAAGACTGTATAGTAAATCAAGACAAGATTGCATATTCAAAAGTTTTATTGTTCATAAAAAATGTACACAAATACTATGTTTTTTCTTTGGTGTCTATCTTTACCTTATGTACCAGTGTGCAGATGAAGAACTAAATGGAAATGTTCTTATGATTATGAAGGTGCCTTTTGTAGTAGTTGACCTAATGAACAATGGTGTAGTAATTGGAGAAGAGCTCCTCCCCTTCTCTGATGTCTCTGAGTGATACAAGGACAACACACCGTAGAGGCCTGAGAGAGAGAGAGAGAGAGAGAGACTGAAAAAAGGACTTCCCATTTGTGACCACTGATGCCTCAGGTGAAGTTTATAAGAGTTTGATCCATACAATGAAAGTGGGTCCGAAGCCCAAAAAAAAAAAATATAAATCCCCGGATGCAGGAGAGTGTTTAACATTGAGATGGCTTCAGGTATCAGAGAATGAATGACGACCTGTCATAAAGCCTGTTTGATCAGGCGAAATCATCATCCGCAGCAGATTCTAGACGCCGGGCGACTGCTTTAGCTAATATTTTGATATCACTATTTAAACAGGAGATACGATACGATCCACACATTGTTCTATCCTTCCCCTGCTTTGGTAACAGTGTTATAGATGCCTCTGTCTGTGTCTGTGGCAAGGCCCCGTTGCCCAGCTCTGTTTAATGAACACATACAGACTAATACTTTTAGTTTGTGAGTGGAGTGTTCCTTTAGTATCTCACCTCTGTGCATCATGGCTGTAGTTCACATTTGGAAGATATTGCCGGAGTTCAAGAGGAAATGCATCAGGCACATCGTACTCTTGATAGCACACGTTAGCCGACCGCTCTACGCAACATATAGATGGAGGAAAATGGTGAGATAACAGCTTCAGTATATCAGATGGCTCTTAAAGATAAAATGTAACTCCGTCTAGGACCTCCAAGAGAAGCTTGTTTTTGTGTTAGAAAACCTAGTACGCAAAATTCATTATTGTCAAAGTGTGGTATCTTGACTGCAGTTTGAAGATGGTGTCCATTAGGATAAGAATATTGCTCAACATTGACTATTTCCATATGACACCCAAACATACGCATTTGGCCAATCTTCAATCTCCAATCTTCAAAAGTCTGTTTCTTTACCTAGTATGTCTCTATCATAGATGATTAGAGGAACCCAGGAATATTTGTTTCATCTGTTGCTTCGAGCAATATAACTTTGATCAGTGAAGTCGTGATGGCGTGTTGGTTCCTGTTGGATCAGTTCAAACTCAATCTCGATGTGAATCGCTCTGAATAAGAGTGTGAGCCACAGTAAGTATCCTAAATGTAAAGGTAAGTACATACTGTAGCCTCGTATGGTTAAACAAAACAGAAATGAGCATAACGTACCGTTGGTGCAATTGTTCACATACTGACCCACCGCCAGTGGGTTGTTCGGATTGGCTGTCAGCCAACTGATGTCACTCAACCTGAAAGGACCGATCTGGTCCCGTCCACTGCATGACCTGGCGAATCAAAAGATATTTAAGTAAATGACTTTATTCTTGGAAGGTTGACAAAGTGTTTTCTCAGCCAAAAGATATCCCGTAAACAGTATTCCTTACTTGTACACCGTTTTGGAGATGCCTTTATTATTGCCATCAATTAAGACGCCATCAATGCATCGAAACACAAAAGGGTTTCTGATGGACTGGAAGAAAATGGGCTCATGAGCCTGATAGATCGTACCTTTGAAAAGAGAGAGAGGTTAAGAATAAAAGACTGGAACTTTACATGATATTGAGGATGAAAGAACTCAAGGGTTTAAATCACATTATATGTGTAAGGTTCTGAAATATACCTGGATACAGAGCAACTGTAGTTCCTTTAGGCACAAAACCTGTGGTGACAAAGACTCCAACTCCAGCAAATGGCAAAGAGCTAGGCCTCCTCTCTATACAAAACCCCAACGTTTGTAACGTGGCATCATATTGGTCCACTGGTCTCCCTATTGAAGAAAAATACATACATACATATACAGAATGAGTGTCTCTGTCAGTACTGAAACATTTCCTTAAACAGTGTTCCTCTACAGTTTTGATCTAGAACAGGGGTGAACCTATGGTTTATGAGCCATGTATGGCTCTTTCCCAGATACATTATCATAGGGCTCCATTCACAGTGAAAAAAACATTTTTGTATCTGATAAAATAGAAGAAAATGGTCTCTTAATGGTGAAACGGTTCTTGACCCCTGGTCTAGAGATCCAAGGCATTTGGTCCAAAAGGTGTGTAGGCATTAATTAAACTCCAGCACCAATATGCTTAAGTCATGGTTGAAAGCCTAAGATAAATTTGCAATATCCATCGAGATTAAAAACATAACTGGAGATGGTGATGGATTACCATGACAACTGACTAGAACATGGTCGCTCATGAAACCCAGGAAGTGCCTTGACAAATTTGTTCCTTGGGGACTTACTTGTGACACCATCATTTTGAGCCGAATTGCACCAAAATGCACGAGCGAAACGGAAACAGTGAACCGCATGTAGTGAGGACAGGCTGTCAAGTGCAAATATGAGCTAGCCTAAATGGTTACGCTAATAGCGTCAGTAACCTGCCACAAAACGTTGCCAGACTTACCTAAAAAACATTGACAGCAGTAGCGGTTAGCATAACTAAAAGCTCAACAGAGCACAAAAAGAACTAAACCATCAAAGGCCTAATGTTTTATAACCTCTCGTGTTTGTGTATATCAGTATTTGCAGCTGTACATCAGTATCTCTAACAGGCAGTCTTCATATTTCTCTTTATTACTCATCAGAGGTAAGTAATCTCGGTGTCTTGCTGGACCCAACCCTCTCTTGAGCCAGTCAGTCACCAAGTCCGCCTTCTTCCACCTCAAAACCATCTCCCGTCTCCGCCCTTCACTCTCTGACACCTCTGCCGAAAACGCATTTGTCACCTCCAGCCTGGACTATTGTAACGCCGTCCTCTTTGGTGCCTCTAGCAAGGCCCTGGACCGACGTCAATACGTCCAACACTCCGCTGCTAGGATTCTCGCCCGCGCTAAAACCCTGTCAGCACATCACTCCGACCGTGCAACAACTCCACTGGCTCCCTGTAACATTCAGAGTTTCTTTCAAGATCCTCCTCCTCACCTTTAAGCCAGTCCATGGCCTGGCTCCTGTCTACCTAATGGATCTACTGCATCCCTGCACGCCCGCACGCGGCCTCCGGTCCTCTGATGACAACCTCCCTCCAGGCAATATCAATAATATCAGTAGAGGCCGAAAAATCAGACACGTGGCTCTCCAGGGTCCGAAGATACAACACATTCTATTCATTTTGTGGATTTCCTGGACCATAACATAAATACTCCCTCATCCGTCCATATGAGAAACATACAAGAAGACAAGAAAGCGAACCTCCATGTGTCTCCTGTGCAGCTTCCTCTGTGAGATAGTGAGTTTGGGCTAAATGAGGTAACAGATTAAGGATCTCTCTGTGTCTTGCCACGTCCCTCCTGAACAGTGTTCTGAAAAGTTCCAGTAGGCTCTGTGATACCTCCTTGTCAGGGACCAGCTTGTCTTCTGTGCGCTTTGTCACTTGACGAAGAGATCTACAACAAGCATAACAGAGAAGAGGATAAAGCCCAGGGCAGGTGTGGTAGCAAGTCCAATTGGCATTCCAGGTTAAAAGGGAACTCAAGGTTATTTCACTGAATGCATCTTGTGTTTCAAACATTTCTCATGTAAGTCTTGAGAAAACATCAATATCAGCAAGTTCCATTTAGTCTCACTGCCTGTATTTAGTTATAGAGAATGTTATTGACTCAAGAGTCTTGTTAAGCTGTGTGTCATGGTACCTGTGTGATGTTGCCTATGGTATCTACATCTAGGGTTCATCAGTGGAATTAACATTGGGGTGGCAGAGGGGGGCAATGGCTTCTATTCTTTTACATAGAATCTTGAGAGAGAGAAAAACCTGTCAACATCAGACACTCAAGACCAAAACCAACCATGTAGTGACAACAAAAAACACAAAATCTAATTAATGCAATGAGTGGTGGATTGTAGCCTTACTGGCAAATACAATGATCAATAATGTAATAATCTATTAGCATACTGACTCACTGACGAAGATCACTTGTTGAAGAGGAGTGCCCATGTAAGTTTTACAGATGCCAGAACACAATTAACAGCAATGTTAACAGCCCCTGTGAAATGTATAATAATAATAATAAATTAAATTAAACATTCTATTATTCATGGCCATTATCAACGGCAAACTCAATGTAAAAAGATAGAGGCTGGCAGCACTGCTGTCTGTGTGGACACCACAGCCTGTGAGCCGCAGCAGTTCAGCGAGGTAGCCGTCACGGTGACGCACAGCAGCCGCTAGGGATGTGCGATACTGCTACATTTAGTATCAATCCGATACCAAGTAAATACAGGGCCAGTATTGCCGATATTGATACTTTTTACTTAGAAAAGCAGCTTATCTAATTTCTTGTAGGGGAGAGCAATGCCTCATAATTTATGAAGTGAATGCATCATCAATACGCAAATTTAAATGAAAATTGAACATTTGAATTTTCATGATCATTGAATGATTTTTCCTTTAATTTGTTGATCATGCTTATGATCATAATAAAACACAGGACAAAGATTTTTAACTCCAGACTGCGCTCCTCTTCCTCTCTGCCGTCATGCGGTGTTTGCACATGCGCACAACCAACACGACGTAACAGGTGTGTTACTGGACGTGGAGAAGAGAAACTGAAACTTAAGTATCGATCTCATCACGCAAGTATTGATCAATACCGATACCAACGTTGGTATCGATACTATCGATATTTTAGATCGATCCGCCCACCACTATCAGCCGGTGTGCACCGGGCGTTAAGCGTGGATTAAGTGTACTGCGTGTTAAGAATAGGGACACACACACACACAGGTAGCGTGTGAATATGCACGTACGTACACAATACCGCAAATGTGAGTAACGGGACAGGCCCACTTTATTATCAGCTCTTCCTCAATTTGACGTAACATGGGCTTTTTTTGGTTGTTTTTCGCAGCGTGTGTCTCTGCTGTACTGACGGAGGGGACGCGGTCGGTGTGTCCTGCTCGTTAGCGTTTTATTGGGCTCCTCTTCTCAGGTTCCGACCGTGAGACTCAGCATTCTAGTGGGGCTTTACATAAACACATGAGAATTGCCTACCTCTCATTTTTGCACAGGTTCAGTGCGATCCAAGGCACAAATCGGTGTCGGTAGGATTTCCATTTCTTCTGAAACCATTTCAGAGTAGAGCTGAACATACCAGTGTCAAGCTAGATAGTATAAAAACAAATTTCAACTTCCGCTGAAAGTTTTCATAATAAAACCCTTCATGATGACGCCTATTTTGTGTTTTTAGTTAGTTCGTTAGTTTAGTAATACAAAGTACCAATGTTTAATGCAGTATATATATTTAGGGATATATGTGTGGTAAATAAAAGTATATTTTCAACTAATTATTAAATAAATTAAATTCAGTATGATTTACTAAATGTTCAAAAACCATAAACTGACTCAATCACAGGATATGTCTAAACTTTATTTTATATAGTAAACATCTTTGCAAGTAGTGTTATAGTACTGTACTGATATAAGTTTGGTGAATGAGTCAGTAGATAATACTAGCAAGAGGTATTTCAATGGTTCCTTATTCTGCCTGACTTGACAGTACTGGAGCTCCCTTTATATATTCCCACCAATATGGGTTAAATTGTCTTTCTTTAAATAGTAGACATCCTTGCAAGTAGTGTGGTATACGTTTGGTGATTGAGGTTTTGTTTGCACATTTCTGACAGCCCTATATATAATGCAAATGATTGACTTACTTGACAGAAGCTATCAGGGCCCTGATTTTATAGCCCATGGGAAAGGTGGCATCAATATGGGTTGTAAAATACTTTCTAAAAATAGTAGACATCATTGCAAACAGACACTTGCACACATAGATCAAAACAGCAAAAAGTCAGCTAATTATTTCATGAAGGTGACCCCCCGCCCCTTTCCTAAATGGTAACAGTAACAGTAATGGAATTGGTGAACAGTGAACACTCAAACATTCTGGAAAAAAGTTGCATCTCAGCGTCTCCCTGACTACAACATGGTCTCTCTGTCAGTGTTGCCAACCATCTTGTCTGTCAATCTGTAAACCAGTTCAACTGTCTGTAAAAATGTTTGATAACTTTCTAAGCAATGTTCACATTCTTTGATTGACAGACACATGGGTAATCTTCACATACTTGATACGTGATTGAGTCTTTGTGAATTTATGACAGTCCTATATATAATAAAAGCACAAGGCATTCCAGTGGTGGCTTACTATGGCTGACTTGACTGTCGCTACTGGACCTCCCATGCTATAAAGGAAACAACACCCAAAGGAACAATGCTGCCACCTATATGGGTTAAATAGTAGTCGACATCCTCCCTAGGTAGTCTGGTATTGGTTTGGTAACTGAGTCATTGTTTGTGAATTTATGACAGCCCTAATATAAAGATTTTGGTTAGTTTGGCTGACCTGTCACTAGCTACTGAGGGCCTAATGGAGCACACTGTATAGCCATAAAGAACATCTTTGCCACAGCTATGGTTAAAATAAACTATTAAATTATTTTTTGACATTAATTTTGTAACCTGAAATTATCCCATAATGTAGTTTTTCATCAGGAAATACCATGCACCACAATATGAAATCATTTTAGTGTGTGTTTTATAGTATGTATTTTATATATACTTTTATTTTGAATACAAAGTTCTCACTTTACGGTTATGGCAGACTTGACACAGCTGTCTGTCCTTGGAGGCTGACATCTTTTTCCTCAAAAATGATCGGTCTCACTGTGCTCTATTGCCATCTTCTGACTAGCGTGAGACATAACATTGATACCACTGAAGAAATCTGAATGCATATGTGATAGAATTTAGATAACGCATATGACACACGTCAAAATTGCCATTGTGCAACTGTCATCAGGCTGCAATGCCCTCTGCCAGAAGGACCCTAGACCCCAGAATGCCGAGACAAGTCGCCTGGACGGAACTAAAGTGATATGGACAGAAGAGAATCATCACACTACACTGCAAACTGCACACATGCTAATCCAGTTACATGCACTTTACACAGTCACCTGTCTGTATCCAGTCCTGTACGTATAATCTAGCCCCTAGACATATTTACCCAAAGCAGTTATTTGTGTACATATTTAGGCAACTTATTCGTTATATTGATATATAAAGTATAATAATAGTTTCCTACAACACATGCCTGCAGCAGTAAGACTGGTTTTCGTATTCCATCTTGTTCTTTGTTATACTTATTTATTTTCACCTATTGTTCATATTCTTTACTCGTTTACTCTTTACTCAGACTGTTCAACCATCATAAAAGGCAGATTAACATTTTGTGAATTCATTTTTCCATATAACCTATTTTTATCACACATTTGTACGCCCTAGTGATTTTATTGAATTTCTAATTTTGCTTATTGTTTATTTTAATTATATGTGGCGTGCTGTTTATTAACCTAGCAGTTACTAACTTTGCTGTATCTTATAGCCTAGCTGCTGCAGCAATTTAATTTCACCATAAACAACGCCCATCTTATCTTAGTTAATTCTATTTAACCACATTTTCTTTTTGACAGTTTTTCAAAGGCACATAGTGTTCGTAATGGGCGCACATGAGCAGAGAATCATTAAGATATGAAGATGATTTATATGAAGATGTTTTTCTGGCAATTCCACAAACAAAATATACATTTTGGACCCGACGATTTTAAACAAATTATTAATTTACAATCATATTTTTTTTAATTAAATATTCGTCTACATAAAAATGTTAACAATAGGACCAATAACAATAACAATATTTAGTGGGTCGATGGCTTGAGTCAGTTTATGTAACAAGCCTACACGATTCATATTATATAGACTACCATATAATAAAGCAAGAACGTATCTTATAATTTATCATTAGCCTATATCATGTATTCATCTTCTATAAACTTTACTTTTTTTTGGCTGATAGTAGTTAATAAAGTAAAAGAATGAACGGTCCGGTCAGTGTTACAGGAACTCTGGTTAAATGTCAATTTAGGTTTAGTCTGCCAATTAGCCTGCCTCAGGGCTGGTTAATTTCCAAACATAAATTGTCATAGTAACCGAGTTTAAGCTATGTTGAACGTGATTTATGGAACCGAGTATATTGGAAATGAGTGAGACTAAACGAATTAAACCTGGCTAATTTGGTAATCTCGCTTTATAGAAACAGGGTCTCCGCGTTCAAATGGGTCCGCTCCTTTTCTTCAACGCCGGGGGGATGTTTCATCGAACGGGGAGGAGTCCGCCTTTTAAAATGGAGCAGAATCCACGGGCTGTGGCGACATAGTAAAACAAAATACACGGATTATTCACTACTCACGCCGCTCACACCGTGGAAACGCTCCGGCGCGTCGGGCAGAGACCGGGTTTTATAAACGGTGTGATAACTCCGCCCACGTAGTTCAACCTAAGGTGTCCCGCCGTGCAAATGGTGCAGACCCAGCGGCTGCTTGTTTGTTTTACACAAACGACAAGCATGACGATTCTCGACGTTAGAATAATACTGTTTGCACTAAGGTTTTCTGTAAAAGCATATCAATATCCGATAAAATGTTTCTGATATGGAGATGATCTCATAGCCTCACATACTTGTATGTGTAAAATAAACTGGCTATGAAATAAATCAATGTAAAACCAGGCTATTAGACAGAAATCGAAATCGCGTTATTTGCAACCATGTAAACCCATCATTCCTATTACAATATAGGAATATATCCTATTATACCTTCGTCTGATAATTAACAGTAATGCAGCATGTGCGTTTAAACGTACCCAGTGTTGCCAAACGGCAATCTGTCATCCGTATTGGACGACGCTCCTCTCGTTTTAATTGGCCGGCGTGGAGCGGTAGGCGGGACCGAGGCGGCCGGGGCCAAAGAAAGAAGAGCGAAGGGGCCAATGAAACGGTGTAACCGCCCCCTCTATGATAGCACTGCAGGAAATGAAAGCATTGGAATAATCATATCGATGACAGGCGATGACTTAGCACCATTTTTCCTGGCATCACACACACACAGGTTGGTGGCCTGCATAAGAGGTGGATTTTTCGGGGGGAACCATCGTCGCTCGTTTTTGTAAAAAAAAAAAAAAGTGAGATAACTCTAGCTTTAGCTGGAGAAACTCGTTTCTCGACGCGCCGTGGTGCCCAAATGGCCGGGATGATGGTGAGCGGCGGCGGAGGTTGCACCAAAATCAGCGGCTCCCAAATCCGAGAGCTCCTCGACGCCAAACACAGCGTCCTGTTCGACTGCGACGGCGTCATCTGGAACGGAGAGACGGTGGTGACGGGCGCCCCGGAGGTCGTGACCTTACTGAAGCGGCGCGGCAAGAACGTCTTCTTCGTCACCAACAACTGCACCAGGCCGAGGGCGAACTACGTGACCAAGTTCTCCCGGCTGGGCTTCGCCGACGTGGCCGAGGAAGAGATCTTCAGCTCGGCGTACTGCTCCGCCGCTTACCTGCGTGACGTAGCCAAGGTGCGGGGTAAGGTCTACGTCATCGGCTGCCAGGCCGTGGTGCAGGAACTCAGGGAGGCCGGGGTTTCTATTGTCGTGGACGAGGACGTCGACTCGCAGACGGGGACCATCTACGACTACCCTTTGGATCCCGACGTCAGGGCGGTGTTGGTCGGGTATGACGAGAAATTCAATTTTGTTAAGCTGGCTAAGGCTTCCTGCTATTTGCAAAACCCGGAGTGCCTGTTTCTGGCCACTGACCCTGACCCGTGGCATCCACTGCGAGGAGGCAGAATAACACCAGGTGAGAACGTGCTGATGATGGCTACTGCACTATAGGATCTGCTGGAGGCCGGTTGAGTCAGTGCTGTTTGTTGCTGTAAATGGGGTTAAGCTGTGATGTGTACATTTAAAGTCAATGACGAGCATACAGCATAATATATAACAGTCATTGCATATTATTTGCAGCATGTCATGGTTTATGTACAAGGCATAGAACAGTCAACATTGAACCATATGTCTGGCCTGGACAGCTAATCTACTTAATAGTAATGATGTGCCTCCTAGTGAGCAGTTTATTTAGAAATGCATCTACTGGGGAGGCAGTTATTTTTCTTCACTTTACCGTGAAACATCTATGGATGTTAAGGGGATGCATTATTTTTGTGTCCACCCCTTCAACTCATCTTCTTAATAGCTTACCACCTCTACAGTTTACATTGTATGTTCCCGCCTGTTGGAAAACGGGCTTGTGTTAGAGAGAAATCTAACTGGATGTTGGTAATCCATCTTTTGATATTCTATCTACGCAAATTTATGTAGTAATGTATATGTTGTTATCATAATTATTGCTGCAAATGGTCACTCACAGCTAGCATTTCTTTCTAAATATACAGTATGTTTTGTGTCAGATTGTAACATATGAGCAGCCCTGGTCTTTCCAGTGCCCTAGGCAAGATCTGGAAGAGATTCCAAGTTATCCTTGAAGAAAATACATCTGATTTGTAACTCATGTCCATTTTTCTTTTGTTAATGTTAATTACATGAAAAAATCAAAAATAGATCAACCTAAACATGGCTATATAACATAGTGAAATTGAGCTGAACCTGCTATTTTATCTATTAAGATACTTTGGAGGTAGAGAGCTCTAGTAGTATTTATGAGCACTAAAAAAAAGTACAAATTGTGGGAAAATATACTCATCAAATTCTTCATCCGATCCCACTTATTCTTGTATGTTTACCAGCTTGATTGACACGAATTCAGACAAATCTTAGCCCTGTTTTGCTCATCGGTTCTTCCTCTTATTTCATGGTCCCAATTAAGTTGCATTGACTGAAGGTTTTTCCTGGTAAAATGGGTCTTTGGTGGTGGTCCTGTCGCGAGGGCCAATGAGTGTCGACATTGTCGTTGCCAACTCAAACATTTTTAACTCTCTGTTAGGCCTAATATTTTCTTGTGGTCACTTCTCTGGTAGTAATAGACTAACTGTAATGAATAACATCACATATCCTACTAATCTTCCTCTTTTCTTGCTCTCTGGGGCAAAGAAAGTCCATATTGTTAGTGCCTTCCCTCCTTCCATAATTAAGCTGCAGTATATAGTTTTGCATAGTTAAGGGGCTGTAATATCAGTTGATGATTGATTAGCAGACTATATGCTGATATTTAGGCTATAGATTTAGTCTAGTCAGTTATTAACTGAATTTCCCTTTCATTGGGTTATTACAGGGTTTTTGGACTATTTTCAAAAAGGCATTACAAAAAACTATTTTAGTTGATGCAGTTTTTAATTTGAGTGATGGCCATGGTCATGTAAATGAATAACATTTACACAGGGTACCCACCCCAAACCCCCCAAAACAATCAAACATGAATATGCCTTCATAACATAATATAAAGAAGAAAAAGTGAAAGATTGTAATATATTCTACTCTTGTCCTGCAACCTTAGAATAGCAGACATATCTAGAGTGGCATGAAGTCACATTGTCACTATTTGTCAGTGTTTACGCTTTAAATGGTAAAAGCTGAGTCTATGTTTGGCTCTCAGCTAAGAAGTTGACTGGGTGATTTAAGGATAACTCTCTCTCTCTCTCTCTCTCTCTCTCTCTCTCTCTCTCTTTCTCTTTCTGGCTGAGTCTCTCTCTGACTCATTGTTCACATTAGGAACTCCCTTCTCTGACTGTGCAGAGATACGAGTAGAAACGCACTAGGATACTCTTATATAGACAAAGCAGAGCAGGTAAGACTCATTCTTTA
>OMKK01081635.1:0-13100 GCA_900302305.1 Polymixia japonica | reverse complement strand
CGGCATCTGTTCAACCAATCGCACCCCCCCCTCCCCCCGCTCCGCTGATGTGTCCTCTTTTTCACAAACTCAAATCTGGTCACCCTACCAAATTTATTTAATAACCATCAAATTGAAGCTGTTTCATCCTCATCAATTAAAATATTCAACTATAAGGCTTACAATGGAGTATATGAGAATTTCATTATTTTTATTGACTGGGGGAGTTTATTGACATTGATAATGATCAGCGACTCCCACCAATGTGTAGTTCCGTCAATTTGCGCATATGTGGCCAATGTGCAACTGGTTAATTTGTCGCCTATTAAAAGGCATGCAGGGTACGGATTGTGATTCACCTCCAAGCAAGTGTTAAGATGTCCTTGCTGGAAGATATTTCAGCCCAAGCCTAATTTTTTAAAACCACTTTCACTCCGAACGAAATACCGTATCTAGCTTCTATTTTGGACACGGTCGTTTCAATTTCTTCACTTGTGAAATGCTTTGTCGTTTAGATTAGATTTTAGATTTAGATTTAGTTTTATTGGTCCCCGTAGGGAAATTTGTCTTCACTGACGGCACATTACATGGAAGGACAACATTGCACAGCACATGACAAACACCGACAGTGCCAACATACGACTACATGAACAGTGATGACGACAAAGCAGAGTACAGACAGATTACGTAGAAGACAGACAGATCAGCGGGGCCTGCTGTTCAGGGCAGTTATAGCTGCAGGGATCAGGCTTTTCCCAAGGCGGGTCCTCCTGAACTTGATGGTTCTGTACCTGCGCCCTGAGGGTAGTGGGGTGATGTATTTGTGCAGTGGGTGAGTGATGTCTTGTGTTATGGTGTTTGCTAAGCGGGAGATGGACCTGTTGTTTAGTTCTGTGAGGTTGGGTGTGGGGAGACCAATGATTTTGGCAGCTGTGTTTGTGATGCGTGTGAGTTTGGCCCGGTTGGTGACAGAAGGCATAGTGAAGAAACACGTGGAACAGTACAGGAGGATGGGTTGAATGATGCTTTGATAAACAGTAATTCCTTTGTTTTATTGACATTGATTTGGAGATGGTTGTCTGTGCACCACTTGGTGAAATGAGTGACTGTGTTGTGATAGTCCAGAGTGGATTGGTTGTCTGAGAGAAGTGCAAGGATGGCTGTGTCGTCTGAGTATTTGAGATATGATGTGGTGGGTGAGATGCTGAGGCAGTCATTGGTGTAGAGAATGTACAGGAATGGGCTCAACACACATCCCTGTGGGACCCCGGTGTTGATGGTGAGTACAGGGGATGTGGTTGGGCCCACCCTTACTGCTTGCAGTCTGTCGGTGAGGAAGTTGTGGGTGAGGTGGATCAGATGGGGGGGATGTTGAGATGGTGTAGCTTCTGGATCAGCAGGTGTTTCTGTGTGGAGTTGAAGGCGGAGCTGAAGTCCACAAAAAGGATCCTGGCGAAGTTGCCTGGGGAGTCCAGGTGCTGGAGGAGGACGTGCAACAGGCAGGCCACAGCACCCTCTGTGCCCCTCTTTGCCTTGTATGCAAATTGGAGGGGGTCCAGGTGTGGGGTGACAAGTGGTAGAATGATGTTCAGCAGCAGTTTCTCCAGGCACTTCATTATATGGATGTTAGGGCTATGGGGCGGTAGTGATTAAGTTGCATAGCAACATAGAATGCTGGGTGAAATAGCCTATTTAATAAAACGCATGCAAAAACAAATCCTTTAATTACAGGCAACATATTTATTTAAAAATCTTGATTAGACACATTGACACATTTCTTTTAATTAACACGTTTTGACAAACTATTCAGGCTTTGCCATGGCAGTTAGGCTACATAACACTGAGGGTGCATGTTAACCCTACAGGACTAGTCGGTGGGGTTTGATTTAAAAAATGTTAATAATTCAAATTCGTCATAGTTGAGAGTTTTTGTAAGATTTATCTCAAATGTTAGTAGAAAGAGCGAGTTCAGGCGAGTGGTGAGCATAGAGCTCCTATTGGCAGTTTTATCCTTTAACACTGGAGAAGACTCAGTGAACAGGGCATGATGTCACTGGTAGAGTGACCATCGCTTTTAAGAAGGGATGAATATGAGGCTGCATATGTCCATCACATCAATGAGACTTCAACGTTTCTCCTGTTATTCTCTTCCTATCAGCGTGCTGCAGGAACACTGGAAGCTCCGACTCTGTTACCCTGATGTGGAAAAGCTTCCCTGCATCATTTAGACTTTTTGTCACATCTGTCAAACTGCTGTCACAACAGGTTGACAATAAAGTCGCTGCAGACTTTTAGGATGGGCCAGTGTGTTGATGTTCCCTCTTTTCTAAACCGTGTTTACATTGCTGGCCCGACAATAAAGAATCCGGGCATCTGTAGCCCAGGCTTTTATTTTTGGATGGGAGAGTAGCGATGGGAAGGTGCTGCAGGAGAGGGGAAAAGTCCAGCTTGTTTTGAACGGTAACTGCTTGTTGTTCCCCTTCACTATAAGCAGAGTTGGACTTGGAATATCGTACATAGCAGCTTAAACTTCACCAAAGACGATGAAGGTCCACGTTGGCCACATTGGTCATTTGTTTTGAAGGCATCTGTCTCTTCAGAGCACTGCGTCTTGTATTGGCCATTGATTATCTGCCTTACAAAATACTGGGGGTAATTTAACTTCAGTATAGTGCTGCTCTGAAACTGCATCTTTATTAATCTGTAGCTGCAGTTCTATAGTATTTGCACATGTTAGGTACATGTTAGGGGCTGTGCAACCTGGGCAACATTCTGCTGGACATGTTTAATTCCTCGTTCATGGACCGTGACAAAGTCGAGCAATGGTCATTGATGAATATAATTCCGGTCTTCAAGTCTGGTAACATGACGCCCGGCAATTGAACCTTTCATGAGACATAATCAAAATGGATTCCGACCCAAAAGGACTACAACTGCCCAAGTTCTTGCCCTCCGTAGAATCATCGAAGAGGTCAAGAAGAACAGCTTGTCCTCTGTCATGGTGTCGATACAATCAACAGGCAAAAAATTATTAAAATCTTGACTGCCTATGGAATTGCTACACGAATTGTTCAGGCCATATCTGACATGTACATGGACACCAGATGGTTTAACGGACGAGTTCCAAATCAAGAGGTGTGCTACAGGGAGACACACTGGCACCTGTTTATAATAGTGCTGGACTATGCCCTAAGGAAGGCCATTGGGGACAAGGGGAATGAACTTGGTTTTACCATCAAGCCACGGATGGGTTAAAAGCAGAGGAAGAATTTCACTGTACAGCGTATATGTGACAATAAAAAGTACCTTAAACCTTTATTACCCTGGACAGAGGGGAGTGGTATGGTGGAACAAAACAGCAATGTTGACATTTGAGCACCAGTGTAAGATAAAGACAGTACTGATTCCCAGAATGATTGATTTTATCATTGACAAAATAACAAAAAAATATGTATTATTTATTTAATAAGTTATTATTTATTGTCATACTTTGTGTATTTTAAACATTTATTTTTTTCCAAAGTTTGTCTCTGATGATGGCTCATCTGCAACGTCTGTATGTCAGATTTCTGCTGGACATGATCAGTGTGATGGAAATTAATAATTGCACGCTCAAAATAATTGTGAGAATGAGATAGTTGCTTCAATTATGCAGCAATCATTTATTAAGTCTGGGTCATATACTAATACTGTATGGTTCTCCTCCTCAGTCAGGTCAGAGGAGAAGGTCCACCTCCTCAGTCAAGTCATGGAAAATGGACCCCGAACAGAGAAAGCACAGTGGGTTTGTAGTCATACAACAACTCTAACTTTGTCCTGGAGGAACGCCATGGGAAAACGGGTGTTCTGGATAGAATATGGGAACAGTTAGAAGTTATGGCTGCCTCTATGTTTTGTCTAACTAGCTAACAGGAACCTGCAAGACGCTAAACATTCTTTTAACACAGAGAACTTCTAAACAAATCAGTGGTTATAGTTCATCACACATACTCTACTTAGATTGTATTTTTCCATTACATCAGCAAAACAGAGAAAGAAAAGAAAATGTTGTGTGCTCACACTTCTTGTTTAAATTGCCATCACAGAAAGAAACACACACACTAGGGCTTGACATTAGTGCCTGACTGGGACAAATACATTTTTTGCTTGAACTAATTTCAGACAATATATTTCCTGCACTCATTGAAACATTCTTGTATTTTAAACATCCTGGTACAATGAATATATAATATTAAAACAAACCAATTATGGCAGCCACTTTGTCTGCAAGAAGGGCCTCCTTGATGGTGTAATCAGCCTTGTTCACTGCCTTTCGTCCATTCAAAGAATAAGTGGCCAAGGTTTTCTCTACCAAAGGTCACCATAGTTCACTTGTGAATCTCTTATAGTTGGAGGTGGAGATTCAGCTGTAGAGGGATTTCCTGATCTGCAGGTCTTTGCCCAACAAGACATATTCAATTTCCTTTCAGTCAAAAGAAAATAAAGAATAATTACAGAATTTATTAGAGTCAATATAACTAGAATCAAAGGTGCAAGGTGTAGGATTTCTGTGGCTCAACAGCATCACTGTCTGACAGGACATTAAGCATTATAAGTCTATATGACATTTAAAAATAGAAGTAAACTAATCAGGGATTGATGTAACATGTTCTGGATAAGGTATTTGTAGGTCCACCTAGTTTCAATGTCATCCAACGCAGACCTTATCAAATATCAAATCATGTTTGTTTTTTTCCAAAAGCAATTCTCCAAGACACACAAAACATATAGACAGTTACACACTTAACTTAATACTTAAATTGTATGCATCAGGATTGGTAATAGACAAGAAACTAAATCCAGTCATTGTCTGGAAACATTTTATTTTACCACCCTAACACCCTCATAGTGATTGCTTGTTACTGTATATGCCTGTTGTAAATATTCCAAGTTGGATTTTACAAAATCAAATATTCATTATAGGTTTAGAGCAAGTTTGTGTAACTGCCTCCACTGTTTCGTTTTGAAATGTGGTATTGTTTTGGTTTTTTTGGCCTTTACTGGCGCATCTTCCTGCAAAAATAAAGAGAAAATTAAAAACAGAATCACTTAGACAACGCATAAGAATTCAGATTTTCCATCATAATGATCTCAGGTAGGCTGGCCTCTTTGCCTTTTCCCTCTTGTCCATCCATCCATTTGTATATCAGTATATAGTATATCAGTGTGATCTCTACATAGGAGAGGTGGAGAAATAACATGGACGCATATTATTCTGGTAAACAGAAAACATGTGGCCTAAAGGGCTTAAAATGAATGATTCAAGAATGACTAAAGCAGTTAATCAACAGAAATCAATCACATCAGGACTGCTGTCAGCACAGGCTACTAGAAAACTTACATCACATTAAGATATACTGTATAAAAAACATTGATTTAGTATAGTAGATGTGACAACAAATTCAGAATTCGATTTATATCAAGGTGTAGTTATATCAAATTTCAACTGTCTGATAAAGTATGTTTTCAGATAACATTATGATAACCTCTTGTCTATATCAAGGTTTGTTACAGTGAAGGGTACTCAACCGAAGATTAGATTTTTGCTGGACAAACATCGGTGTGACACAGTGTGTATCTCTTTGTTCTTACGGGTTTATAGGCTGTTAGTCAGTCTCTCACTTCATAAGTTGTATCAAGAGGTAGCTTTGGAAAACAAAAAATCCTCTACACATACTGTATATGTAAAATCTGTGTGACTGCAATCAGGCATGACTATGAATCCAATTGTTCAGGCTGTCGTGACAGGTGAAATGTTTCTGTGATATAACGTATCATGACATCACAACATGGCTGGCAATGATCTAAAACCATAAAAGTCTCTTTGTCATAAATCAACATTGTCCACTGACAGTGAAGAAGTGGGACCACGTATCTTTCCTACAGGTTCATGATAGTATTGTGGTTGATCACCTGTTGTGTAATTAGATAAGACACATATTGTCTTTTTCAAGTGAAGATAGGCTGACACATCATTTTCTATTACACTCCATTTTCTAATACTCCTCATTCACTCACATGTTTCATTATAGTTAAATATCTCGAGATAGACAGAGGTTTTTTGTAAACGTAAGTATCTTTATTGAAAGATCTCATGAACATGCATCATTTCATGCTATTGGGGTTCAATTCAGTAGTTGACATGTGGCGCCCTCTAGAGTCCAGGGTTTACTGCAATTAGACTGTGGATGTGAAAACAGTGCAATTAATATTATGGGTTCACTGAGGATTTGTAATAAATCAAACATTATGACGTGGCATTACTCGGACCGGAGCAGGATTCCGTCTATCCTACTAAAAGTTAGGGTCTCCGGTCTGAAGCCACCGGTCTGTGGCTTGCTTTAATATATATACACTCGTCGGTTTTACCAACAGAGGTTTAGACAAAATATCAGTACAGGTTGACTAATTTTAAATGAGTTACCTGCAGCAAAACTTTCCCCAACAAACAGGATCAAATGTCTAACCCTGTGCCTTCACCATTACACCATTACACCATTACCTCCTTTTATTTTGTCCTTGTCTTACTCTTGCTCATACCCATCGTTTTTTCTTTTGCAATTTCACACCGCTTTTTATGCTGTTTTACCATTACAACATTACATAACATTTCACTGTAGTTTCAATGTCTATATCTGTACAATATGTCACAGACATGAAAAAAATATTAATATCTTTTTTAACTTAACACTTCCTGAAACCGCTCTATCTAAACTAAATATAAATGAAATTTATAATGAAATGAAACTTGATATTATTGATCATTATCATTATCAAAGACAAACTCGGTGTAGAAAGATGGGCTCGCGGCAGCAGTCCTGTCTGCCCCGGGCTTTAGAGACATTACGGTAGATGAGGGAGGCGTGACGGCGGCCCGGGCTTTAGAGACATTACGGTAGACGAGGGAGGCGTGACGGTGGCCCAGGCTTTAGAGACATTACGGTAGATGAGGGAGGCGTGACGGTGGCCCAGGCTTTAGAGACATTACGGTAGATGAGGGAGGCGTGACGGTGGCCCAGGCTTTAGAGACATTACGGTAGATGACCGCTAGTCTGTGGTATCACTAAAAGAGAGATAAACAAGTCCGGCGTTGCCACTAAAATACACTCATCGGCCAATTTCTACCGCAGTTATACGCATCAGAGGATTTGAAAATCATATCAGGCGAAAGATCCATAACAGTTTTGCTGTGGAATAAAGGTAAAAATATCTTTGTCGAACACGGTCGAGCGAATTAAATGTAGACTCATTGTTGAACTTTGCCCAGTATAGAAATGTATGACTATATTTCAATTCCAGTATGTGGTAAAACTGACTTTTATGTGTATAGAAGTGGGATTTTTCTTTTGAATTGTCCACCTCTAATTTAGTCTACCTTAACGCGTTAGTCATTGTTCAGTGTTTAATATACGGACTTTGAACGATCTGTTGTAGAATTCATATAATTACGTCAGATGAACGCGGAGAGCAGGATACGGGTCCAAGGTCGCTGTGGTCGAATTGTCCAAAAACATCACGTCCTACGTCCTTTCCTAAACACTTTCTCTTGACCTCGATGGAACACGTCATGAGGTCAAGAAAATACGTGAAAGAGAATTAACGAGGACGTAGGAAAAGACAACCGCGGTGCCAAGAGAACCGACCGCGCTTCACTGGGTCTGCCTGGTGAAACTACAATGTTGTGAAGATGAACTACTAAAAGATCATCTTAGATATATAAATATTATTATTGTTATTATTATTATTATTATTATTATTATTATTATATAAATATTACTTCATTACCAAGGTTGGAATTGAAATAAGAAAAGTAATAACTACCAGTCACATTGAGAATGATTGCTCAGGTTCACCCTCCTGTTCACTCATTCATCAACATGAATCCAAATGAATATGATTGTATGAAAATAATTTTATGTTATAACTTTATGCAAGATAGGCATAACATGTTAGGCTTACAAATCTACTACTGTACATATCATCATTCTTACGTTTCAAACATGTTGAATTAAAAACATCATCTAGCTAAAAACGTCTCATATCCCTTTTTCTTGAAAGACAGAGTTCTGTTGTTATGGTTAATATACTGATTATGATTATGTCCCTTGTCGGACATGATTGTTTTTGTGAATGGACAAATGGTGCGTCGATTTAAATGCCACAAGGAATCGTGGGACGGCATTATCTCCTTTCCTTTCATAAAGGATGGATAAGAAAGGATAGTTTAGATACTTCCGGGTCATTTCACTCAGTTAGTTCCTAAGCAGCCCAAGATGTTGAGGTAAACAGTGATTTCATCCTGCTTCCACACTTAGGGACCGTTAACAAAGTGCAGTAGGGGAAATTTAAAACTTTATTATTTTCGCAACCAAATCACCTAGAGACCTAAAATAAAACCAATGAATTCAGATACATCTGCTCTTCAACGTGATGAGCATTTTTTCATTTTGTGTTTTCTTTTTTTTTTTTTCTTTTTTTTTTAATGACATGTTTCCTTAAACTATTATAACTTCAAAACAACATAATTTACAGATATGAAACATAGCCCATCTTATTCAGGAGCCTTCAATCTACAATGAGCATCTCTTACTTTTTTCAGTTCTATCTTTGTTCGTTTTTTGTGAGGACATCTTTCTCTAAAAGTGTTATAACTTCAATATAGCCATAGACATAATTTAGAGATATAAGATTCTTGTTCAGAGGCCTCAAATATGTACAGTACTGAATGTGCTAGTTACTTAACCTAGTTGCATAATGCAAAAAATCTCCTATCACGTGTACGATGGATAAAAGGTGGCGGCAGCACACAATTTCACTTGTGCAAGCCTGTTATAACGTTTTTTGTCCACCTTCTAAGGCGTAAGGCTTATATCTTGAATTTTAGATAACTGCTTTTTACCAGTGTGTGTAATTTGCTTTCTTTTCCACTAGACAAAATGTCCCTCTCAGGCTGGGTGTGTGTGGTGACAGGTGCTTCCAGAGGTATTGGCAGAGGAATAGCTCTACAGTTGTCTGAAGCGGGAGCTACTGTCTACATCACTGGTCGTCAGGAGAAGACTCTAAAACAAACAGCTGCAGAAGTGAGGTTTATCTCTCAGTGGATATATTTTCTTTAATATTGTTGCATTTAAAGGAAATGTTGATTGTTTTCAGAAACCTATGATCATCAATAAATGAGGAGTGATTTAAAAATGATAAAAATAATAAAATAATAATGACTTGCATTTATATAGCGCTTTTCAAGATACTCAAAGCGCTTTACAATGGTTCATTCATTCATACAATGGGACATTGGGACTCCCAAGTCAATGGGAGGTGCAGCGGCGAACAGTCGACGCCAGCGTCCACACTTTTTCCCACATTTATTCATACACCAATGATGGTTCAGTATCTTGCCCAAGGACACTTCGACATGTTTTTGACAGAAGGAGCCAGGATTCGAACCGCCAACCTACCATCATTGGTCAACCCGCTCTACCAACACATACATATAGCACTCCAAGATGTGGCCACTTGCTCAGTAG
Source organism: Polymixia japonica (assembly GCA_900302305.1). Classification (NCBI taxonomy): domain Eukaryota; kingdom Metazoa; phylum Chordata; class Actinopteri; order Polymixiiformes; family Polymixiidae; genus Polymixia; species Polymixia japonica. The sequence goes on along the minus strand of OMKK01081635.1, from coordinate 3,558 downwards.
AATTATACATTTCCAGTAAAGCTTTGTTTGGGTAAATGTATTGTCAATGAACAACTATTTGTAGGTGCTGATTCTTGTCATTCATGGAAAATCGTTCTTCATTCTCTTTAACAGGTAAAGGAGAGGGGTGGGAACTGTGTGCCAGTTGTCTGTGATTCTTCAAAGGACGAAGACATTGAAGAACTGTTTGAACAAATCAAACGTGAACAGAATGGCAGGCTGGACATCCTTGTTAATAATGCATATGCTGGAGTGCAGGTCAGAGACCACAGTGTAACATTCCTCTCATATGTCACCTACCAAGTCTGAGGGCATTGAATTAAACGTGTAGCATTTACTGTATGAAATGGGTTTGTGAATGACAACTGATTGTAGGAACAAGAGGACAAACTCATGACATTTCATTCCAGACTATCTTTGAGAATATGGGAAAGAAGTTCTGGGAAACTGATCCAGCCATATGGGATTCAATAAACAACACAGGCCTCAGGTTTGTGTATTTGCATAGTCACATCTGATTAGTCACATCTGATTAATCTTGGCCATCTGACAGTTAGTCATTTCCTCTCATATGTCGTCAGTTTCCTGGTATTGTGTTTCAGTCATTTACTTTTTTTTTTTAAGCCAAGTGGGATTTACAATACCAGTATTTTTCAAATAGCTCAACAAAGCTCAGCAGGACATTTGACAGTAAAATGCAGCATGCCATTATCTTTAATATACACATTATCAGCAAATCACCTTGATGCCCCATTCATTATTAAGATTATCCAAACAATAGTATACTAAAATTGACCAAACAAGATCTGTTTGACTTCTTTCAACTGTTGTTGTGACTCTTGATATTTCTTGTGTTGACAGGGGCCACTATTTCTGCTCAGTTTATGCCTCTCGGTTGATGGTGGCTCAGGGCCGGGGCTTGATAGTTGTCATCTCCTCTATGGGAGGGCTGAGATATCTCTTCAACGTGGCCTACGGTGTTGGGAAAGCTGCAGTGAGTTGTCATACAGCCCTACATTCATATCAAAAACAGTCACGTTGGGTCACATATGCGGCAGATCTTTTTTATTTTCCCTGCAGTGCGACAGGCTAGCGGCGGACACAGCTGTTGAGCTGAAAAGCAGAGGGGTGGCGTCCGTCAGCCTGTGGCCAGGGGCCGTACAGACGGAGTTGGTGTCGAAATTCATCTTGGAAAAGGACACTCCATCAGGTGTCGAGTCCAAGGTAGATTGTTTTTGACATATACTGTATATCCTCACCCATAGTTATACAGTGGGGAGAAAACGTTTGTGAACCCTTAAGAAGGTTCAGCATTTCTGCATTGCATCAAATTGTTTTTAAATGCTGCCCTTCTGGTTTACCCAGGTGGTCTTTGAAAAGTTAAGATGGGCAGCGATATTAGTCTTGGACAGCAGTGGCTTCCTCATTGCTGTTTTCCAATGCACTCTATTCTGTTTACCTGATGGTGAATACTGACATTAACTAAGGCAAGAAAGGCCTGCAGATTCTTAGACAATACCCTGGGGTTCTTGGAGACCGCCTGGATTATTGCACACCTTGTTTTTTGAGGGATTTTCATTGGACCTCCACTCCTTGGAAGGCTTCACAAACCTTTTCTCACCACTCTAGCTGAAATTGAACTGAAACTTCTGTTAATGTGCTGAATTCCCCTTTCCTCAGTTCAGGGAGGTATTTGCCCAGGGAGAAACCACAGAGCTGAGTGGGAAGTGCATTGTCAACCTGGCGAAAGGTAGGACAAGAAGAGTTAACATTCCTCTGACAGTCAGTTTGTCAAATGAAATATAACTTCTAGAAGCCACTGTACAGTACTTAAGCCCACACAATAACACACAATTGAAATTTAAATTGATCTCCTCGTGTAGAAACATTCATATGTTCAGCTGATTAGTTTACATATTAGCTCTTTCTATCTTTTGTTTGCAATGTAAATGTCCAGTCATTCCAAGAATTCACTGATCTATGAATTCTCTCTCTACGTGAAAGATGCAAATCTGATGTCGCTGACGGGAAAAGTTTTAATGACTTGTGACCTGGCAAGGCGGTACGGGATCCAAGATATTGATGGTAATTTGGAACTGCTTCCCTGTTTTTCTGAGTCTCAACATTTGTACATCTTACTGTTGTGTCAAATTACTTGATTCTGACATTTTTTGCAACTTTTTATTTCCAGGTCGGAGTGTGACTGATTACACCTCCCTAAAATTCCTCCTGACTCAGGTTCCATATCTCTCCTGGCTCTCCCTCGTTGTGCCCTCATTCCTACGGGTGCCACGGTTTCTTCTCACCCTTGCAAATGGCCGATTCTAAACACTTCCTATATCCTCTGCTTAATGAAGTTATAAGAACTGTGTCATTTCCAAACTCTGATAACGGATTTGTGGCCTAGATATGGAATACGGAACCTAAATTTAATTACATATTCATTCATCGTTGATTACTGTGATTACATTATAAATGTGATTCTGTAGTACTTTAGGTAGACATGAAGGACAGTCCTTATCCTTACTCTTTTATATTTAAACATTAATACTAATGGCAACTGTGAATGAAGCCACAGAATGTGAATGTATTATAATCATATATAATGGATTTTCTAAAGCAATATTTCTATCAATATCCATAATCTTCATTTTTTAATACTGTTTTCGTTAAATTAATATAACAGATTCCAGAACCATAAGACAGTGGATGATTGTTATTTCTGGACATTTTAACTTTTTAACAAAATATTTGAGTTTATTTGTATATATATGTATAGATAATAGACAAGATGCTGCTGTTAAAAAAGAAGCACTAAGAGTTGCATCTACAAAGACAAATTAAAGATTTGCAACCTTATATGGAGGATGGAAACCAATGCACATGCAATAATGTCCGATATATATATCTTATATATATCTCATGATACCTACATAGACTATAAAATAGGTTCATCAAATTGTAAGAAAGCCTATAACAGGTACTTATGAGTAAGATGTAAATCATTAAAGGTGCTATCTGTAAGATCAGCACTCTAGTGTTAGTGAGGTGAACTACAATAACAAGCCAAAATAGGAAGCACTATGTTTCCAGCTTGTGCAGGTTGAGGGGAGGAGCTACGTGTTGATGGACAGGTTGGGGGGAGGAGCTACGTGTTGATGGACAGGTTGAGGGGAGGAGCTGTCTGACTGGGCTGTCAAAGTAAAACAAAGACCAGAACATAGAGGGAAACCACACCACTGAGGCACAATCAAAACAGAGGGAGAGGGGAAGCTTTCAGACCATCACCATTATACTATATATTACAGTTCAATAAGGAGAGATCAAGTTGAAAGGAATAACAGCATTTTATTGAGATACAATAATTGTTTTGGCGATTAGACTCCATTAAAGCGTATATCATCTTAATGGGATATAGGCCCGAAGAAGAGGGCAGAAATAGGATTTCCCCCCTTGGAGTCTAGACGCTGGTGGTGGTGAATAAACAGTCCAGGTGAATGATGGGACCTCCTTGGCTGAATCTCCTAGTATAGCAGATAACTATGATGGTGGAGATGG
>OMKK01081633.1:0-10826 GCA_900302305.1 Polymixia japonica | reverse complement strand
CGTCAGCGTCGCTGTCTGAAAGCGAGAGAGCAGCGTGGTTCCTTTGTTTATATCGGCTAATTGGTCGTGAAAAAAAAGTCAACTGGTAAAAATTGGAAAGTGAAACCATAAAAAAAAATACTGAGGACATGACCCTCAATGGTAGCTACGGCCTTGCGGTCCACCATCTCCCTGACAGAGAGTCAGAGAGAATGGCCCCGAGAAGAGAAAGCACAGTGGCTTTGTAATCATACTGTAACAATTCTAGCTTAGCTTTACAGACAGGCCTTGAAACAGCAGGTGCTCTAGTAAGGACATGAGAACAGGGAAAAGTTATGGCTGCCTCTATGATACGTCTACCAAACCTACAGGAAACTGCAAGTTTCTAAACAAGAGTCTAAACATTCTTTTAACACACAGTACTTTCTAAACATAAATAGTAGTTACATGAGTTCATCAGATTGTATTTTTCCATGACAATAGCATTAATATAAAGTAAATGGAATGTGAAACCAACATCACAATTATCTGGAATCAGCCCAGGGAGCCACAAGCCTCTGCTACATCACTATTCTATTGTCCAACTTATCTTCAAAACTAGATATTTTGATCTAGCTGCATGTTCGGAGATTTTAATGCCTTAGATTATTTCACACAAAAACATATCATACAAACAATTGACAAAGCTTCACAGGTAGATGCAGTTGTGTAAAGATAGAAGATTTACTAACATTGAAACCGAAATTGACATTCCTGTTTGCTAAATATTAACAGAAATTGACTTCCAGAAGTCACATACAGTGCTGTTCTTCATATCATAATCCGTTTTTTACAATTGCTAACAAGAGTTTAAGTATACTTAAGATACGTTTTCTAAACTCTTAACACAGCAACACACCTACATCACACAATTAGCCAAATAGTTAATTTTCTGCTCAAAACCACATTTTGTTCATTAAATACCAATTCTACATTTCAAAATGCAAAACAACTTTCTCTACATACTCTAACTCTACCAAAACATGGCAAACCCGACTCAATATCAAATCATTCTTTCAAAACACTAGCACATTTTCTATCCAAGAGGAACATATAGTCAGAGCACAACTTTCACGACTTTCAAAATACTAACAGTTGACAACATTACAAAAACTGTATTACTTTTCATGTTTCAGTTATACCTGCATACAATAGACAATATGAAATCCATTGTTTTTTATAATTCAGTTTCCTTTTACTGTAAAACACTAAAACATCTAAAAGTGAATGAGTCATCTTTACTTTATAGAATGTACAGTATAAAAAAATAGTAAGTGACAGAATTGCTGCAGTAAAAGCTTTATTAGTAACATGAAATTGCTGCCAGTGATCAACAAAAAATCCAACATACATGGCTTTTGGTTCCAAATGTGTAAAAACAAAATACACAGTAAACAAGGCACAGAAGTGTGGTTGGTCTATTTTACACAACGTAACTCTTACATACTGTTCAGGTCAAATGTGACCTGTTTTGACATTTGACAGCAGTAAAAACACCCTAAATGCCATTTTTTTAGCCTGGACTTTGATGACCTTTCCTAAAGTGACCCAAAATGCGCAAAAATGAAAATATTTAAAAATTGTATACTTTTGTACAGGTGCTACAAATTTTTCTACATTGACTGTCAAATTTGACCTGTATCTATTGAAATGGATTTTAGAGACAGGCACCTGTTGGTCTTAGAAGTGTCATGGGGGAATCTCAAAACAGTGAAAGAGTAAAACAGCATAGACATACAGTATATGGTGCACATAAGGAACAGAGGTCATAGGGTGCCTTGACACTGTCGCAAGATCTGCACCTGCAAGCACAAGCACCTGCAATGTTACAAAATAATTAAAACTCATCAATTGCCAACATTTTCAGTTTCAATAAATATATTTAAATCATTATGGCTGTTATATTTTCATGTCTTAGGTAAAATAGGACATGATAATGTTTGATAGTAGATATCTGAGTAAGTGTGTAAGAGTGTAAAACCTGAAAAAAGATACACTCTCTCTACTCTCTGAAACATAAATTAAGGATTAATCACCCATTTATTAATGTCAGATATGCTATTTATACATTCTAAATAGATCTATGGTTCAAAATTTGGTATAGACACGGATTCTTGGGCCGGGTCAAAATTGACCATAGAATATGAACAGTATGTAAGGGTTAAATCAGCTATTTCTCAATGTTTCAATGATCTGTTCATTCAAAAATGCTTATCAGCTGCTGTTGTTGCAGAAGTAGATGCTTTATACTATATTTAAGGTTTTGAACATTAGGTTTCCATTTCTGGCATGCTGTATGCAAGCATTTGTAAATAAGAAAGATCCATAATTTTGGTATTGGGTAAGTTTGTATGTAAAGAAAATTTAAGAATTTTAGAAACATGTTAATTGACTGCATATTGTGTGAAAACAACATGAATTGTGTTAATGGAGTTTTGAAAATGTGACTACAGATTGGACAAAAGGATATTAGTGATTGTAAAAAACTGTAAACATATGCAGCTGTAACATACTGCAAAATAACAGTAAGCCACTCCCCAAATACTTTGTCCTCATGTGCCACTAACAAAACACCAACAAAAATTATTAAAAGAGCATGTTTTTATTTTTAAAAGATACAAAGAACTTATAGGGTAGTAAAAAGTAATCAAATAAAATGTAGCCTACCTTAACAGGGTTTCTGGTCTATGACAAAAAATACAAATAAAGTAATATACTGTAACTACTGACCTGCTAAGCTATTCTATGTCTTCTACTGCTCTACTTTCCTGCGTAACTGCTTTTTCACAACATGCACCAACAATGTAAATAAATATATAATAAGTCATATATAATGAAATATTAAAACAGAACATTCATAAAATCACATGTGCATGGTACAAAATTATACCATTTCAGTCATAATGCATATAAATTCCTTTTAATGCCAATTCCCCAATTCATTAATAAATATCAATGCCTGAGATTTTGAGTCTTTGACATTTCATGTACAGTATATAAAAAACCCTCTTAGAATTGTAATTACATGTAGAGCTCTGTCATTAGTTCCCTATGTCCTCATTGTTCGTAGCTGAATCTGGGATGCTCTCATCCTCCTTTTGCTCCAGTGGTTCATCCTCTACAAGTGTGTCTTGACTTTGGTCATCCTGCTCACCAACTAGAACCTTGCTGTACAACTTCTGCTGCTCTTCTTTAAAGGCCTCTTTTACCTTGGCTCGTTTCAGCCCTCCATCCCTGGAAGCAGGTGGGTAAACAAGAGCAAGGGTATCACAACCGGCATTGAAGAAGGAAACAGACAAGTGTTCTTCAACTAGCTCTGACTTTAGGGGAAAGGATTGTGTCAGATAGGGCCTATGGTTATTCATAGTTCAGTTTGGGTTAATGTGTGTCTAGGCTGTCTATAACTCTGTCAACAACATCCCTACTGTATGTGCTGTGTATATCATATAACGAAAGCGACAAATGTCCCAAAAACTATGCAGTGTGTATGTTTGTTTGCAATATAGTTACCCCTCATCCCAACAGTGATAAACCCACACTAAGTTATTGATACAGAGTGTGAGAAATGACAGTATCTCACCAGAGGAGGTCCACTAAACCTCCCTGTGTGGCTATGGCTGCTTTCACTCTGTTGGCAAACTGCACTGCATCCTCGCCTTCCTACACAGAAACAACCAAAAAACTGGTTCAGGAAACTGGAGACGGTACTCCAACTCATCAGTGAACCCAGGGAATTCTATAGGATACTGATTAAAGGGGTGTAGGTTAACCAAAAATGGTTGGCAATCAACAACTATGCCTTACTTTGTCAAGGAGGTTAGACAGATTTAATTCGTACGTGAGGGAGGGAAGGCTAAGGAAACGAAGGGCAGGCAGCCATTAGGGCAGCTAAGAGGGGGCGGAGACTGGAAATTGAAGGCTGACGTAACTGAACAGCTAACCATCCCAACCCATATAGTTAGCTCACGGCTGCATCCAGACTTGGTACTGTGGTCCGATATGCAGAAGGTTGTGTATTTTATTGAACTAACAGTCCCCTGGGAAGATAGAGTAGAGGAAGATAATGAACGGAAGAGGGATAGATATTCTGAGTTAGCGGCAGATGCAGAGCAGAGGGGCTGGAGGGCTTGCATACAACCAGTGGAAGTTGTCTGTAGGGGCTTTATTGCAAAGTCCATTTTTGCTCTACTAAACGAATTGGGTATTCGTGGGCAAAGTCTTAAACTGGCAGTTAAAAACATGTCTCAGGCGGCAGAGCAAGGCAGTGAATGGTTGTGGAGGAGGAGGAAACATGTTAGCTGGGGAGGTCACTGAGGTATGTTTTGACCCCTCCCACTTCCTGTGGGTGTTGGTAAAACATGGAGGGTTGTTAGGGTAATGGGCTGGCACCTAGCTGGGCTTCTGCTAGGTTATAAATACCTGGTAGTTCTCATTGTCTCTCTCTCCTAGGCTCCATGCTACCACAGGTAATGTAATGTTTAGCGGTTTGTTTTGGCGTTTTCCAGCAGGTTTGTTGAAGTAAGTGACTTTGTTGTAAACTAATGCAGTTTTTAGAGTTGTAAATTTGTTGCGGCTAGTAGTTGGTGGTGTAGAGGGGGGTGTTTCCAGAATGCTGGTTACACCGCTAAGCCTTCCACAGGTGTTCTGAGCTGCCTTCACTCCCTCTCCCCTACCCTAACCTGGGTCAGAGACCTAAGTGTCCACTTTCTGTCAAAAAAAAGATTTATGGCCCCTCAAAGTTTTGGAAATTGGATGTAACCCTCTTTGAAAGGTTAAATGTACTGTGACACATAGGTGTGAAGGCCTCTCTGGTTCAGTGTGTGTGTGTGTGTGTGTGGGTATGTGTGTGTATGTGTGTTCGCGGTTGAGAGGTCGGTTGGTTACATGGTTACATAATAAAATAAAATCCAGATTTGTATAAGTAACTTCTGACATGGCATTAAGGATTTTGAAGATACGCTCTATCTCTCTTTGAAAGGATGAATCTGATGTTTAGCACATAGGTGTGAAGCCTACTCTAGTTCAGCAGACTTGTGTAGACTTACAGTATGTTCTACAGTAATGATATATATATATATACTGTGTATATATAGTCTGTAGACAGAGGGAGCATACTGAATAGTTTTATATTTGAAAATAAATTGGATTATATAGAAATATAGAGTTCACATCTCTGCTTCAGCTTAGAAGCCAGTGTATGAGGGTTTGACCCCCATCAGTCTCCAAGACATCTTGGATTATGGGTGGGGTATATATGGAGGTAGAGGGCCCTTCCAGATCTACACCAGCCTCTACTCTGTTCTACTCTGTGAAGACTGAAGACCAGCTCCTTCAAGACCTTTGAGCTATGAACCCTGCTACGTGAGTTAATTCTTTTTTTTAAAGATTTTTACTAAAGTTATTTAGTTGATATATCTGTAATAACTCCTAGGTTTAATGTGAAATTAAACCATGGTGGTTCTTCTTTTTTTCTGGATGGATGCAGAACTGAATTTTCCCCTGAGGAGCTGGAGAGAATCTTCGCTGACTTACCAGACCTATACTCTCCTGAAGTTTTAGTGGAAAGTGAGTTTTCTGTTTTTTTTTTTTTAATCATCTGTTTTCTCAATGTCTTATTGTCTTGGGGTGTGTGTATGTCTCCTCCTAAAATGCCTGTATATGTGTCTCCTCCTAAATGTGTAGATAGTTATTGTATTGGAGTTAACATAGCTCATGTATTTGCAGATATCAGAGATTTCATCTACCGGGTATCAGGATCCTCTGGCAATCTGCGGTCCTCTTATAAATCAAGCAGCCGGCCTGATCCCGTTAACAACTGGTCAAAGTAAGTATCTGCTCTTTTTTTATGAGTCTGGGTTAGGTTTCTGAAAGGCAGGCAGGCTGTTTATTTGCTGTCTTATTCTGACTCCACAGATAGTCTGAATACTGGGTTCTCCCCTCTCCCAGAGTCCTCTTTCAATTCGGGCATTAGAATACCTGGGATTGAGAAGTTCTCAAAGTAAGTATTCTACTTACTATTACTCTACTACTACCTCATTATTTCAACGAGTCTGTTAGAATGTTTGATTCTAATATGTTTGATTTATGTAAACTTTACTTATTGCTAACACTTATTACTAATTCTGTTGTATTAATGTTAGATTCCAATATGATTGTTTTATTGACTTTTATGTAAAACCTATCACGATTTATGAAAAACATTATGAAATTATTTTTATTTATTTATTTTTTAACAACGGTGACTAACAAATTCTGTCTGTCTGTTCTGTCTAAGGAATTGGGGTAGTACAGCCCACAGTGAGATCGCCTGTGATAATCAGACAGCGAGGGCAAACACCCAGGATTCCCTCCTATCTCCTCTTCCGACGAACAGAGCTTCGCGGGCATCCCATCTCATCAGCCCCCACCGCCGTCGTCAGCGAGCGAGGAAGGACATCACCCTTCGAGTCAGAGCGAAGACAGCGAAGAGCAATACAGATGCGTGAGGGAGCGACGAACCCTGCCTAATCGAAGAATGACCAACGCCGATACAGGGATAGAGGGGTTTTGGGCAAGTGCCAGACTAGCAATTAGTATTCAAACACAACTATTGTACAATTTGTTACGCTGTGAGCATGAACGATGCTTCCCGCATTTGTACCATGATAATAGTCACACCCCGGCAGCCCCGTCGTCGGAGAAGGCCCCGTAGAGGCATTCGTAGAACCCTGTTTTAATATTCTGTTCAAAAATAATAAAAATGCTTTGAAGCGGACCCTGTACATTTGTTAGAATTAATGTTGGTAATAATGATATTGACTTGAGACTATAGACTTGAACCACCTGCGTGTGTGTGTCCTGATAATATAGTCACGCCACGGCAACTGCGCCATCGTAGAGCATTGTTTTTTTTTTTTTAATATTCTGTTTGAAAATAATTTAAAAAATGGATGAACCAGACCGTGTAGACTTGTCTTCGCAAATGAATGTTGATAATAACGTTGTCGAAATCCCCCAGCATTTGATAGATTTAATTAGTCAAATTAATGCTGGCATTTTCGACATCGAAATTCCTAGACATCTGATAGATTTAATTACTCAAATTAATGGTAATATCGATATTGATATTGACATCCCCCAGGAGTTGTTAGATCTAATCGCAGAGTTGAATCAGACAACTGATAATGACTATACGGTATAGAAGAGGTTTTACCTCCTACATACGACCCCCAAATCTCACCTGATCCAACGCCGGTTAGAGGGGATTCTAGCAATCAGTCCGCACGTTCAACAGACAGACTGTTCCACTGCCATAGAGAGGCTGGAGCAAACCCCGCAGGTAGGCGGAGGGGCTGCCGAGAGGGAGACTGGTACAACGGTCGGTCCGGTTGATCCGTCAGACAGGGCTAGGAATCGAGGTGATGACATTCAACCAGTTTCAACGCGTGACAATGTTCCAACTCCGGGGCCTAGTACTGCCGAGACACGTGTCATTAATCGCGCAAGGTTCAACAATGTTGAGATCCGTACTTTCCTATGCTTTCCCCCTCTGTCATCTGTCCCCAACTTCCATGAATTTTACCAGAATGTCACAAGCGGTTACCGGGACCGGATTTCAGATGTCATTCAGAGAGCAGGTGTTCGACCTGACGATCTTCTCCAGGTCTCTGTAAGGGCTGCGGTCCTACACGATGATGTAACAATGACGCTACGCTATGCCGTTGGGAGAGAGTCAGAATTTCTTGAGCTTTTAGACAGACTAGTCCAGAGTAACATGTGTGTTTTTACAGATGGATCTTTGGAGCTAATTGTTAGCTGCGTCAGACCTCAGAGTGGCGGGGGTAAGAGGAGGCTTGAAACATGTCTTTCATCTGAAATGATTAGGAAAAAGGCAAAGCATTTATTTGTACTCCCTAACGAGGACCAAACGTGTTTCGCGGTAAATTTGGCCTTATTGGGAAACCCCGATCTGACATTTACCGACGCCCTGGCAGCAGGCCTCGATATACACCGGCGCGCAAGCATGACCCCCGATACAATGGTCACATTCGCTGATATTGTCAAGTTCGAGGAGTTATTAACGTGCAAGGTTATTGTCTTTTATCGCGTGTTTGATAAAAAAAAAAAAACCTAGCGACTTTTCAAACAGCCACACCGAGTCAAGAAAAAACCCACTACCTTCTATTACATGAAAACCATTATTATGGGATAAAAAACGTTAAGGGGTTTCTAGGGGCAAAGTATTTCTGTAAACATTGCCATACGGGGTATCAGAATCAATTTAGACACTTCTGTGAAAAAGCATGTCAGATTTGCTGCACCGATTGTAAACAGAGCCCGTTTAAAAAAACCTACTGTGCCGATTGTAATCGAATCTGCATGAATACAATCTGCTTCGAATGCCATCGCAAACCCTGATGCCGCCCTATAGCAAAAACCATGGTAAGCAACTGAGATAAATAAAAAATGTCCTAGATGCAAGCTAGTCTACCACGTTTCTATCGCGAACAAGTCTAAAAAGCATACCTGCGTCGTAACGCTCTGCACAATTTGTAAGCAGCCCAAAACCAAACTGCCGGCTCTGAACGGGAACGAGTTAGACCAAACAGGCGAGGATAAACATGTCTGTTACATTGGTCAAAAACAAGCCAAGTCTCTGCGCGGTCAGACTCCTGCTCCGTTACCGTCGAAACTTTCATAGAGGCACGACTTTCATTTCACATTACGGCAAAGGCTTTGATCATCTCATTTTGAACGCGTACGTGAGTCAGGGTCTATCCCCGTATGTCATAGCACAAGGAAGTAAAGTGATTTTGATAAATGATACTGACTTTCAGCTCACGTTTATCGACTCGTTTTCCTTCATCCCTATTCCTTTGAGAGAATTCCCTCAAGCTCTGGGTTGTAAAACAACTCAAGAAAGGATATTTTCCACACAGGTTTACAGACTTTTCAAAAAGGGGATACCGAGGCCGTTACCCTCCCCCTGAAATGTACGGAGCTGATGCGATGTGTCCTAAACAGAGAGAGGATTTCTTTAAGTGGTATCAGACGGTGAAAGATCAGCAGTTTGACTACGATACGGAACTCTTGGCCTACTGTGAAAATGATGTACAGATCTTGGCCGAAGGAGCTTGCAACTTTAGAGAGGAGTTTGTAATTACAACCGGCTGCGATCCCCAACGTAACCATAGCAGCCGCAGCCCTCACTGTGTTTCAAACCCGATTCTTGAAACCTAACACTGTCGCAATCCCCTGCCCAAAAAACTACAGCACAGCCTACAAGGCCTTCTCCAACGCGTCGATTCAGTGGTTAGAGTATGAAGCCTTCACGCGCTCGATTTCAATAAGGCATGCTTTGAACGGCGGTGAGGTTAAATTCGGAGGCTATTCGGTCGACGGCTGTGCGGACTCAGACAGTCAGAGGAAGATTGTCTTTGAATTTCTAGGCTGTTTTTTTCACGGGTGTCCCAAATGTTTCAACCCGCATGAAGTATCACCTTTATCACGGTTATGTTTTAACGAACTGCACTCTTAACACCTTGAAAATAATAGCCCGTTTACAAATGGAATATAGTGCATTCCGTGGTGATCATGTGGGAGCATGACTGGGGTTTTTTGAAAAAAACTGATCAGGCTGTTAAATCTTTCTTAGAGAGATTTCAAGAGCCAATTCCACTCGCGCCTAGAGAAGCGTTATACGGTGGGCGTACAGCTGCTATAAACATGCGTTACATCCCTCGAGAGGGCGAACATATACATTATGTGGATTTCACATCCCTGTACCCGTTTGTAAATGCAAACTTCCATTACCCGATCGGACATCCAAAAATAATTAGAAAGGACTTTGAAAACATTGAAGATTACTTTGGGCTGGTACATGCCAAAGTTTACCCCCCTCGCGGGTTATTCTTCCCGGTGCTGCCTATTAGGAATGACGACGGGAAATTGATTTTCACACTATGCCGCACGTGCGCTTTCATGAACAATCAGACTCGCGAGTGTACACACGATCCCGAAGAGAGGGCCCTCAGCGGTGTCTGAGTGACATTAGTTAATTCAAGCTTTGAGAAAAGGATATATTCTAGCGGTGGTTTTTGAAATCTGGCATTTTGAAGAGAAATCTGACCAGCTGTTTAAAGATTATATCTACACGTTCCTTAAACAGAAGCAAGAGGTGTCAGGTTACCCTTCAGGAGTTGAAGACCCTCAGAGTAAACAAGCGTACATCGAGGACTATAAAGAGAAGCAGGGTATCGAGCTAGATCCTAAAAAAATATCCTTCAACCCCGTGTAGCAAGTGGAATGTGATAGTCAATTAAGTAGTACTGATTTCTATGTTCAAGTAGGGCTAATGACTGTTCAGAAGCCAGGGTCACCTCAGGGAGCCCAATGTGTGTGAATCCCAATAACGTGAGGACAGAAGTGGTAACTGTGCACAAAAAGTCTGTATTACAAAATAGATGAAAATTAAATTAGGCCTTTTCTTTTACAGTTGCAATTCAGTTCCAGTGTGTTACAAGTCAATTTGTTCACATTGTGGGTTGGTCCTACCACACCGTGAACAGTTCAATATCAAAGATCTTTTAGATTCGGAGTTAGCTCGCCATCCAGGAAAGTGAAACCTGGAGATCAAACGGGGGAGTCCTGTCCCGGTTGAGGTCACAGGTCGTGGACCGGACCATCTGACCGGGTACAAAACCCTGACCGCTGAATGTAGGAGTATAGGAGTATAGACAACCGCAGTGGTAAGGTGATCGTCAGAACGTGGCAGCTCTGCCACAAGCCAGCCACACCAAACAATTCCAGTGCATGGAGTAGAGAGAGAG
>OMKK01081623.1:48718-71718 GCA_900302305.1 Polymixia japonica | reverse complement strand
ACTTCAACAGTTCCCTTTAGAAGACTGCATGCTAGATGTTTGTGTGTGTGTGTGTGTGTGTGTGTGTGTGTGTGTGTGTGTGTGTGTGTGAGAGAGAGAGAGAGAGAGAGAGAGAGAGAGAGAGAGAGAGAGAGAGAGAGAAATCGAGACAGACATCAAGACGATAATGTCTATATTTGAGTGAGCGAGTGAGTGAGTGAGCGAGTGAGTTATTGAGTGAGTGAGTGAGTGAGTGAGTGAGTGAGTGAGTTCTCCACGTACTGCATTGAATCAATACAGTTTTTAAATCAATTACTTAATTGGTCAATTATTGTGTGATTGTCTGCATGTGTGTATGTTTGCTTTGATGTCTGTCTCTCAATCTGTCTGATTGTCTGTCCATTTATCTATCTGTCTCCCCCTCCCCCTTCCCCTTCCCATGCTGTCTTCTCTGTTACCCTCGTGTTCGGTATGCGATCACAAAATCCTTTAATGATATTCCTGCTCCACCCTAGGAATTGTCTTTTTTAACTTTTGAAAATAATATTAAGAGGAGACAAGGATTTCAATCATCGTTTGACACGCCCTGTAATTAGCCATTTGTGATTTTGTGTATTTTGTGTTTCATAAACCTCTAAAACACACATACACGTACATATTTTTTTTTTATTGACTCAGACAGCAGGGGCAGCCAGGAGCAGTGGAGGGGTTTCAGGGTCTAGTTCAGATGCTTTGACACGTTTTATTGTTGAGGATCAAAACCTCTGACCTTGCATTGCAGGAGAGTATCTCCAACAAGGATGCCTGGCTGCCCCCCAGAAACTCTAATTGATTTTGAATTATGTGCAACAGCTGGACTATATCCAAGAACTAAAGTGCCACTGTAAATACATTTAGACAAACAAATACTTGAAAGCTGCCCAACATAACCGCAGTCCTCGATGGCTGGCTGCCAAGTAGATCTCATGTTAAATTAGTCAGTATTTAAGTGCCTATACAGATCAATAGCAGTTTCATTGATCGTTTTACTTTTATGCCCCAGTCATTATTCTATGATGTCGGGGCTTGTTTAATTCCTGCTCATCATCGTGCCAGGTCATTTCTACAGACAAACAGAAGATTTATCCAAGGAGATGCCATACAGGCATAGCCTACGTTAAACAGGGCGCTGGGTGAGAGAGATAGAGAGACAGAGAGAGAGAGAGAGAGAGAGAGAGAGAGAGAGAGAGAGAGAGAGAGAGAGAGAGAGAGAAAAAGAGAGAAAAGAGAGAGAGTTTCGAAAGTGATGCAGGGTCATTTTAATTGTCAACTGTCGACATAACTTTCAAGCCTACGATATGTCTATTAAAAAACTAGTATTTCGACTACACTTATTGTCACTTATTTTATGAAATTGATTTTGTTTAATAAGTTGAATTTAAAGGCTCTTCTATTCAGCCCTTCACTAAGAAACAACACCGCGGACCTGTTCAGAAATGAAGACGCATAGCTTCAGAAAAACACATGATTTATTCAACATTACAAAGCAGGATAAAGTACATGGATCTTCAGTCCAATGATCACAACTTTATCTATGTATACAGACAACTCTGGGAATATTTTGATACTGATAACGATGGTGCTGAGCAACGATAATAATTATGATATCCCCCCTTACAATCAAGCATCTTTTCTTTGTCAAAACAATCTTTTTCTGACACTTCTATATTATTTTAGGCCTGTGCTGGGATGTATGCGCCCTGTCAGTTGAAAATGCATGTCATCTAGGATGAAAAGTCCACGCAGCAAAGGCCACTATTTGTACTCATGGTCTACAGAAGTGACACTTGATTATTTTCTTGAAAGCGCTTTGGAAGTCTTTGTTGAAGTATGCGTAAATGATGGGATTTAGTAAAGAGTTGGAATACCCCAGCCAGTTTATGACATCCTCCAGCCACCGAGGCATGTAGCAGGACTCCTGGCAAAAAGGCATCACCAGGGCGACAATGAAGAATGGCAGCCAGCAGAATATAAACGTGCCCATAATGATGCCCAAGGTCTTCACCGTTTTGCGCTCCCGTGCCAACGCGATCTTCCTCTTTGCCTCGGTTGCCTTTTCGTGTCTGCTCTCAAAGAGGGGGACGGTGTTTGGATTACTGGGCAGCGCCAGGTTGTTCTTCGAGTTACTGTGAACTTCTATTATTTCCAGGGACTCGCCGTCCTCTGCGTGCTTGACCGCCCCGTTTACGCTCGGAAGCGGCTTGGGCTCAACGCTCCTTTTCCAACTTTTACCCGCGTCCCCGGTAGTCTTTTTGTGAAACAGGGCGGGGGACAGCGCCAAACAAGAGTCGGACACTTTCTTTTTCTCCGTTTTACGCACCGTTCTTCTGATGCGAAACCTGGCAGCTTTAAATATCCGTCCGTACAAAACCAGCATTAGAATCAACGGGATGTAGAACGCTCCAAATGTGGAGTATATTGTGTACCAGGGGTCTTGTCTTATCTTACACTGCTTGGGGTTTGCCCTGTCCTCTGCCATGCTGCTGGGCTGGGAGCGCATGATCAACATGGGTGGAACTGAGATGGAGAAGCCGACAAGCCAAGTGACACTGATCAGGACCGCTGCTCTTCTCGGTGTTCTTTTCTTCATGTAGTCTATTGGCTCGGTTATCGCCCAGTATCTGTCGAGAGCGATGGCGCACAGGTGCAGTATGGATGATGTGCAGCACAACACGTCTAGCGAAATGAAAATATCACACGGAATCTGTCCGAGAGTCCATCGGTTTAAGACTTGGTAAAGCGCAGCCATGGGCAGTACCAACACCGACACCATTAGGTCTGTAACGGCTAGAGAACCGATCAGGTAGTTCGCCACATTCTGGAGAGACCTCTCCAAAGCTATAGCCGCGACAACACACGCGTTCCCAAATATGGCACACAGAATGAGCGCGGCAAGGAGGAAGGACGTGGCGATTTGGTAACTCAGTTTCACCTCCTCGTCTTGAACTTTCGAAGTTTTATTGGAAAGGTTGTCAGATTGAGACCAAGCAGCTGTCGTGTTGTTTGTTCCCTCCATGCTGGTTGAACGCGAAGTGTTTGGAAACTCGAGTTACTTGGTCGCAAAACAAGTGCGCAACGCAGCCCCATTCCCCGAAGAGCGCATAGTGAACTGTAAAAGATTCTCTGTGCCACACGCAGCGGAGAATCTAAAACTCCGCGTTTCGCTCGGTGACGACGAATGATGCTGTATTATTTATACTGCTGATGGAAAATGCGTCACTTGGCCGCATGTGAGGGTGTAATGGAGTTGGAGTTTGGTTGTCTGTCTGTGTGCATCATCGGTTGGCCCCTATAGAGCGAGAACGCAGTGAAGATGTAACCTCAACAGTGAAAGACATAGGCTAAAAAAGCATTTTATGCAATTCCATTTAAAAATAAAAATCTGGTTATTTTTGCTATTTTCACTCTATGTTTTTTATTTTTATTTTATTTTACTAATCTAATTTTTTAGTGGAGACCTATCATACGTCTGTGGTATTTTCTGTTGCAGTTAACGTATTATGTAGGCTATCCCAAATGGTTAAACCGAGCAACAGTCAAATTTGCTTTTACACATAAGTTTAGGCCTACATATTGAAGGCATGCCCCGCTATTCAGGACCATGGTCAGCGCAGTGGCTGCGGCAGGTTTGATGCTGCCACCTGGTGTTGAGTAGCTTTTATTTAATCAGTACCTACTGTGCAGCCTGCAGTCATCACCTTTCGACCTCTGACAAAAGGTGTCATTAGGTCTTAACGCAGTTTTACATTGTGGTTTCTCAAATGCCTGATATTGAATGGCAGTTGACAGAAATAAACTATAGTTTACCATACATCTACTTTATTAGCTACATGTAGGCCCATAGAAATTATAATCGAATGATTTTTCACCAGGGGTGAAAAGAGGCCAAACCTGTTACAGTGTGTGTAGCCCGTACTGACTCTGGTCCTCGCCTTGCTTATTTTACCAGAGACATGGCTGTGTGTACAATGTCATGTGTATTACAAAAAACAAACTTTAGGTCAGATTTCTATCTCAGTGCAACAGATTTCTACTTCTCACCAGGAACACAACAATAGCCCCACTTTAAGTCAAGTATCCGAAGCTCAATGTTATTTATGTATTCTATAATATTCTCAGATGTCAAGTAGCTCTATTTGTATTGCCCTTAATCACAATGCAGTCTCAAAGGGCTTCACAAACCCACAATCAATGGACGTTAGTAAGAGGACAACAAAACGCTGTAAATTGGACCAATTGGACAATAAGGGAATAATATGTCCTTTGCAATGTGCAAACTTTGATCCAGCTGGCCTTCCGTAGTCCCTCTACGTCCTGTGACGTCACACCGCCACAGACATGGTCACAGCCCTCCGTGCATTAACCAGTTTATGAATTTTCTTGTTTTTTTAAAACAGATTTTCCTGTTCTGGAGATTCAAGAACTATTTATAACTATCGGGTACGGTATTTTATATCTATAAAGACACGAATGTACCAGTTGTCAATGTCTAAAGTAAGGGCTATATCTCTGTAGCGGCTTTTGTTTTGCATTCTCGGTGAGAGAGCTGTTGTTGTTGAAATCTGAGCTATTATGTAGCATGCTAAGTCTAGTTGAGTTGAATAGTTTTTGACAACATCCTTTTCTGTCTGTGTTCAGTGGTGGGAAACAGTCTGTGTTTATGCTAAAGCACAAGCATTAGCAGGAATTATTTTTTGTCGGTGTTTCACATCGTCTTCATTTCATGGGTCTGGTGTTGTGCCGAAATCTCACCTCGAAGAGGAGTGGAAATCTGGTAGGGGGTGAAGTTTCGCCACAACACCGGTTCCAGTATGTGTGTCTATGATATAATAATAGAATGGAATGGAAAAGATTAGAATAGATTATATTAGAATAGATCAGAATTATATAGAATGTCAGAATAGAATAGAGTGTTAACCAGAGATTATGAGGTGATGGGGTCACCAGAGGGTTAACAGGGAAATCCTTTCAAACTACTTTGTTGACCTATTTTCAAAATATTCTCATCACAACTTCATGGTATTGAACGACAGATCAAAGCTGTCTTGCATACATCAATGGGTAGAGCATAGCACATTTACTACTTAGGTAGTCAATGTAGCATGGTACTCACACTGTCAGGCCTAGGGTTTGATTGCTGTAGGGTACTTAAAAATACGAGCGTCACTGCTGATGATGTAGTTAAGCATTCATGGAGCTATAAGATGCTTTGAATAAAATAGTCCACCTAATGGCATGCATTGGTTATGTTATTTTATGGAAATCTTATTTTGACTGGATATGGTCAGGTTAGAGATTAGTATAAGGTTAGTTTAAGGGAAGTCAAAGGCTCATATGCCCATCTGCTGTTATAATGGCTCCTGTATGTTTTATCATTTAAACTAAATGGCTATGGTTATCATTAATAGAACTAGATGGAAGACTTGTCCATTGAGAGCCCAAGAGGGATTACTATGCTGCGCTGCAGGAGGTGTCGTAAAGGCTTCATAGACTCGACATGCTTGTATCCGGTGAGTGAGAACATTTGCATAATATTTTCCAGTGTGTATCTCCTGTGTCCGGCAACTCTGGTCTAAACTAACAATATCAACAGGGTGAAACAACTCGCTGTCACTGAAATGAATTCTGCCCTAAACTCTAAACAATATTTGTTTCTTATCAACAATCTCTCTACCCAGTACATTTATGGCAGTTTGTGTTTTGCCAGTGAGACATTAGTGAACTCACCCTAACCTACAATATAAAATATTATAAAGCAGTTACCAAGGCATCAGCTGTGGGAAAAGATAACAGCATGTGTTTGTGTCAGAAAAAGCCAGAGAGATTGCTGGCTAGCGCCAGGGTTGGGAAACTGGGTTGACAGGGTTTTGCCCTGGATGAGAGCTTTATTGTTTATTTTTTACCTTGCAACAGATTGCAACCGCAGATGAGAGCACAGCTGCTCAGTGCAGCATTTGGCACGTGAATGTCGACACATTGCCAGAGTGGATACTGACCTCAGTTCACCAGGTACGAGTGTGTTTGTTTATAGACATTTCATGTGTTCATATATATTTCCTTACATTTACTAGATTTCCATTTATTTGTTTCATTAGTTTTGTTTCTTTCGCATTGAGTTTCAGGTTGTTGGGTTTGCTAAATTTCTTTATGAATATTCAGTTTGATGTTAGGATTTATTTTTGCCTGTACATATACCTTTCCATGCCTGCTTTGTGTACATGCTGACAGACAATTGTCTTCGAATTGCTTCTTTATAGTTGATATGGATTTACAGGAATATTCTTTCCATTTCACTCTCTTTATGGTTTTTGTAAAAATACTAAAACTGAAAATAACTCAGGTTAATTTTATTTTATTTTATTTTAGTTCATTTTAGAAACAGAATTTTGAGTTACATCTTATTTTCAGTGTTTCTGTTATTAAATGTTGTTTATTTTGATTTAGGATCACCAAAATAACGTTTTAGCCTTTTTTTTAGCCGTTTTTATTGATTATTGCATGCAAGTTTACATGCAATAACTAAATTAATTTCCTTTTTAATAAATAATCTCTTTGTTTTGCACTCCTCATGCAGTATTTTCTATGTTGCACACTAATGTATGTTCATTCTTTGAGCTCTGAAACAGACTATAGATTAGATTAGATTATGTTTTGCATGTAAAAAGGTTTAAACAAACCAGGTTGGAATCAGGTTCTTGGTGTAACATACTTCTTTATCTGTTTCTCTCTAGGCCCAGTGGACTGTTGGAAAACTGAACTGCCAGAATTGTGGAGCTCGACTGGGTGGCTTCAATTTTATAAACCATAGTAGGTGCCCCTGTGGCCAGGACATCACTGTCCACCTCAGCAAAAGCCGTGTGGACCAAGACCACAAACGCTCTATTCATATGGTCCAGCCAAGGAGGACAAGGCCTGAGAAAGAACAGGGTTGTCTACAGGTTGGGCAAGAAAGCTTTCGGAATGAACATGAAAGTGCACAACTCAACAGGGATTCACTGGTTGGCTCACAGCTTGGCTGTGCTGTCCCGTCCTACATTAACCCTGAGACCCAAACAATCACAACCCAGGCAGAGGCCTCCCATCGATTGATCAACGGCGAAGCCACCCAATCACTTCCTCTTCACACCCAATGCTGCATCTCTCATAGAAAAAGATGCAGGTTAGAAGATGATGCCTCCAGTAGCACTTCAGGTCTTTTCCCATCAAGCCCCACGGACAATACTCAAGTTGAGGTGATGAGGGCAGGGACACAGCAGTCTGCCCATTCACCCATGGTGTATCACACTACTCATCAGCTGGACACTGGTGTTAGTGGTTCAATAAACAGTGTTGCCTGCCATTCAGTTACTAGAGAAATGTGGTCAGTGCTGGATCAGCAGCACCTGTCTACGGTTGAGGGCCTTGCGCCCTCTGGAATAGTCCCAGCTCAGCCCGAAGAGGTGTCGGACTCCCCTATGTTCCTAAGAGGGAGAACCATCTCTGACAGCATTGGGGAACAGGAGGAGGACATTATGGTATGTGGCTTCTCTGTGCAACAAAGTAGAAACAAAATACCCATAAACTGGATTAATGCTTCCTTAGTAGTCCTTTAGTAACATTTCAACCTCAACTGGTCTTTATTTGACCTACAAACAAGGTTTGATGAACCAGTTGGCTGAAACCACTAAGGGAGCATCAGTCTAGTATCGTTATCAGCCACCTGCTTTAGAAATGTATTGGTTGTAGTACACACAATACCTCCATGCTTCTCCTCACAGCACCAGGCCTCTACCACCTCGCCAGCCCCAAACAGACTGAGCAAGAGGGAGAAGAACCGTCTGAAGAGTCACAGGAGGAAACAGAGGAGGAGGGAACGCTGGATCCACAGTCAGCTGGAGCAGGAGCAGGTGAGAGGCAAGGCTCCGCGTTCGTAACTGTGGTCCTGTGCAGCTCAGTGGGTAGAGCACGGCATCAACGTGAGGATTGGCTGTTGCCAGGGTCGCTGTCAGATTCCAGTCTTTGGCCACTTCACACTACAGGAGTCAGCCCAGACTATGCCTGACAAAATCAAACCGTTTTGAACAATTTTTTAGCTGAGAGTCTTGAACTCTTTCACACTACAGGATAATCAATACTGACCGTCAGCCCCATCACCGTCAGCCTGTGCTAAATTTAGGAACACAAATCGGATAGGTAATTGGTTTTAGTTCTGGTCCTAGATTGAGACCGGGCTAAAATGGCCTCCTTTGGAGGAGACCAGGTCCAAACCACGCTGAATGGCTACTGCAGTCACTCTCACATACATGACGGCTGTACAGGTTTTGTTGGTGCACACAACACTTTTATTTCAGTCAGTGTTTACTCTGTGACTTTATGTATCAGTGTTGCTTCAGGGTACTTTAAGTCTTGTCCCGTTTCAGTCCCACTTATGTTGTAAGTACAGAATGCGCCAAAATATTTTCTGTTGGTTGTTGTATCATAAGAAAAAACATTACTTCCAAACATTAGGAATCTTTGTTTTTAGGTGGACATTTGGCTAAATGTTAATTTAACCTTACATTTTCTTGCTGCGGTACCACACCACTACTGAGGAAACAAAGGAAAGCCTGTGTCAGTACACTGGAACTGCGAATGTAGTGAAACTGCTATTGTTGACAGCTCATTGGGCAGTAGGCCAATAGTAGTAGTAGTAGTAGTAGTAGCGCAAAACCCACCAGACAGCTGCAGAATCTTGTCTTGGATTGACTAAAATGTAATGCCACCCGTCTGCCTGTTCGCTGTCCTTCCGTCAAAAGATGCAGCAGTACAGTTTTGCACGAAGGGAAGGATGTATGACCACAGGCTGGAGCAAGATTAGGAAGACTACTAAATGTGATGTCATTCTGTACAAAACTAGGTCATTACACAAAAAGACCAGGGCTAGAGGGAGCGACGACCTGCGATGGTCCAAAACCTGACATTTGTGAAATACGCCCTGTGTGGTTTTTAAAGTGTTTTGATGTCTTTTTTTTTTTTTTAACCAAAGTTTGGCCAAATTTATCAACATTCACCCCCCCAAAAAAAGGATCCTAGTGTGCGTGTGCTCTGTAAAACTGTCCGTTTAGCCAAGCCCTTAAACCCGTGTATTTGTGCGCGCGTTTTGTACGCAGAGTGCGAGCGGCTTACTGACGGACAGCGAGGAGGAAGACCGGGAGGGCTACACCTGTGCCGTGTGTCTAGATGTCTACTACAGCCCTTACAGCTGCCACCCCTGCGGCCACGTCTTCTGTGAGCCGTGCCTCCGCACCCTGGCGAAGAACCGGCCCACCAACACGCCCTGCCCCCTCTGCCGTACCCTCATCTCGCACACGCTGTTCCAGAAAGGTACGCGCTCTCCAGAACGACGAAGAGTCGAAGTACAGCACATACAGTGTGATATATAACGCTCATGTAACATACAGACTGATCTAACGCCTCCATACCGCACTTAAACTCACACGCCACACAAATGTGTATTTAACACGCGCTGCTTTTTAATTTAATTTAATTTAATTTCCCACACTGCCTTGCTTTATGTCATTACTAGCAATGTTGCCCGGGTTAAATAGGCACAAAGCAATATTCTTGTGTACATGTAAAATGAGTTAATGTAAAAGGATGGCAATCCTGTATGGAAAGAAACTAAAGTGACAATGGCAGCAATGTTTAGCATGCGTAGATCGTCATTTTATAGGGGTGTGGTGTTTCATGGGGGCGTGGCCTGGGTTTTGACCTGCCCGTGACCTTCCCCGGATCAAAACACACACCGGCATGCAAATTTTCAGCCCAATCCGACCTGGGGTGTGGGCATTCTTTAAAGACACACACACACACACAGACACGCAGACAACTTCAACTTGTCTAGATATTATAACAACTAGGTATTATAACAACTGGATATTGCAGTACTTCGAAATAGAGAGCATGCTACGTCCGATAATGTGGTTTAAATCTTGTCTTATAGTACTGTTGTTTCCTTTCAGAGCTCAATCAGACAGCGAAGACGTTCTTCCCTAAGGTCTATCACGCTCGCAAACAGAATTTCCAGAGAGCTACCTGTGCAAAGTGGCCTCTTCCCAACTGTCGTAAACGCTTCCGTATCTTTTGGGGTAAGACGGTGTTTTATGGAGTGCATTTGATTCTTGTGTCGTGATCTGTGGGCTCTGATATACCAGAATGTGTTATTGGGCCTCCTGGAGGTGGAGCTAATTGAAGGAAGCATCTGTGATGAGCGCAACATACTCTCACTCGCCCCTCTCTCCTGTCTTTAAGCCAGGTTTCAATATAAGTGCTCACCCTATAGTGACAACAGATCCTGTGTATTAGTAAATACCAACATATAACAGGTTTAACAATGTCTTCATCTCCTCATAATCATGCCAATAATTTTAACCACAGAGAAAGCATAACAGTGTTTAATTATTAAACGTACTCTCCTGCTTCTGTCTGCCTCTCTTTCAAAGTGTCCTACTCTAGGATTTGAGTTGAATAAATGACCTCATTTTCAGTGCTATTTACACTGTGGGTAACAGAGATTCAAGTGCTCTGAAATCCCTTAGGCTGATCCTAAATCAGGGGTGGGGAAGTCACGTGTCATGGAGGTTTTCATTCCAAAGGTGCTGATCTGCGAAATCACCTGCTCTAGTCATCGGTCAGTTACATATATGACCTTGAACTACTTGTTAACCCCCTGCAGCGGGTATCCACCCTAACCTCGTGCCTTGTTATTTAACACCAGGGTACCAAAGACAGGCGGCAGCAGCAGACAGGCGCTGGCACTTCGCCCCTGCAGGCTTCACGCTGGACGCTCTAGACCTGGCTGACATGCGAGGTTGGCTGTTCGACATCGACCTGGTCATCATCTACATCCACTCCGTTAACTGGATCCTGGCTTTCCTCCTCCTCTGTTTCCTCATCTACTTCTTCTTCTCTTGAGAGACTGTCGGACACACTGAGGTGTCTTTAGGAGTTAACAAAGTTGTAGTGCACCTTTCATTAGTGTGCTTTTTGTTTTTCTTTTAAGGAGACAGGGTACCTGCCTTTTGTGTTTTTTGTTTTTGAGTAGAACGTGATGAACAGACAGGAAAAGGCGTAGAGAGTGATTGCAGACAGAATTCATACCAGTGTTATTGTTGTTCAAATGTTTGAAAGGAAGTTGAGAGGAGCTGGTTGAGGAGCCTTAGGCATCCCTGTGGCGTGTTGGTCAGGACATGGGACAGGGTTCCCACGGGCCTTAAAAATCCTTAAAAGTTTGTGAATTTGAAAAAATGAAAATAAGGCCTTGATAGTTTTTGAAAGTCATTCAAAGTGCTTGAATCTATAGTGAAAGGTTTGTGCAGAAGTAGAAATCTCCTATGTGTAGTAATGGAATAGGCCTATGTGGTTCGACTTTATCGTTTGATCTGAATGTCAGAGCACCCATATCTAACGTTACCAACCTCCCTCGCTCACGGTGCGACTCAGCTGAGAAGACGACAATGTCCATCTACGTCTAAGTCTTTCTACTTCTATAGTTCTATAGTATTTACAGGGTGGTGAACCCTAATTCATGTTGCAAAACAGCTCCTGTTGAGTCCTTGAATTTGAGGGAATTAGGTCTTTAATTGAATGTTCAGTAAGGTGTGGGAACCCTGATGGGAGATAGGAGCAGGAATCTCTGAACTTGGAACTCTGGAAAAGTATAGAAAAGGTTGTTGATCAGTTTCAATATGACTACACATTTGATGTAGTTGAAGGTCATCTGTCTTTTCACATATTATATTTGTTGTTGCGAAGAATAATCACTAGGCTTACTGTAAGTAATATGGCCTGATTGATGGTCATATTGCCCAATGACAATCACAGCATACAGCATACACTTGGACACTGACCAAAATGTTACAATCCAGTCACGAATTTGATGTTTTAGAAAAATATTGAATTTTTTTAACTAGAAATGTGTAATAACCCTGTTTGACAGAAATGATTCAGGAAGTGTATCCCTGCGAGGGTGGGAGTTAGGAGTTCCTCTGAGCAGTTTGTACAGTTCAGGACGGCATGGTGTCTATGTATAGCTGCTTCAATAACTCAAGCTATACATTAATAAAACATTGAATAATTACCAGGTGGCAGTAATAATAATAATAATAAGACATAATTATAACAGTTTCACCAGTTCTATCACAACATATGTGAAGTAATGAACTATCGAACAGTTATCATCAAAATGATAGGAAACTATCAGGGGACAGATATTTAAATAAAGGCTGTGTAAAATACTGGCTATTACTAAGGCCGTAGGTTTAAACCTGAAGAAGAAGGAACAGGAGAAAGGTGATGGATGTTCGCTAATTAAGAGGTCAGCTGCCATATTGTCTGGTCTTGGAAAAATTCCTGACGTGGTGCCACAGCATCCTCTTGTGGAAACGTGCAGGAAAAGTAACGTCTCCTCACATGCTGGAACATGTGCTCTCTATCTGGAGGACGACGTTCTGCGCAGTACCTGAAACACTGTTCTTACTTAATGGTGCTCTACAGGATTTGTGTATAATTTCAGCCTCTAGTAGTTAAATGAGCAGTGGGCGGGTGGTGGGTCCCCTTCTTGCGCTCATTGCAATCAGTGTGTGTCAGTGCGTGTGGATTCAGTGGACTGACCTGGGCCCGCCCTGCAACCCCAGTGCACCAATGAACATTCAGGTGAAGGCTGTCAATCAAGTCACAGGCAGCCGACAGGTCGGGCAAAGTGGCGACTAAATCTAGCGCTGGTAAACTAGAGATTATGTTGTAGAATGAAGGAGAACTGGAATTCAGTTTATAGATTATATATGTAAGAACTATTCTTTGATCATCCGGGACCAAAACGAGAGGTTTAACAAATACTGACATATTCGCCAAGATCCTGTTCAGCGTCTTTAAAAAGATAAACAGCCAAAAACATGTGAAAACACACAGACAAACGAAATAGGCATAAACTAAAGATGTGGAGCAATGGGAAAAGACTGGCAGCTAAACAGGGCCGCCTGGAGCAAGGACACGTACCGAGTCATATAACCTCCATCAATCCAGACCACGTGGTACAAATTACACACCAACACTTGGTGATCCACTAAAGACCTGGCCCCGTTTTAACAAACCACTATATGTAACAGTATACTAAGGGCTATAAATAATATCAAAAATACATTTAAACAATGCATTAATACAGAAAAACATTTTTTAATTGAATCAGACTGGTAATGTTTTGATGAATAGATCTGCTTTCATGAACACTACATTGCCCATAGGGTACATGGAGGCAGATCTAAGCAGGTGGTTGGTGGGTTGGTGAGCAAGCAGCCAAGCACGGATAGCAAGTCAGCATCACCTTTTTAACCAGCAGCGGCGGCATAGAATTAATTAGTACAGGTTAATGTTTGCTGTTTAAATAGACCACCCTAAGTAGTGGGAGGGACTTGGCGTGTGTGAGGAAGTGGCTGAGGCCTGTCAACTGTCAGAAAGAGCTTCCTGACTGAACCAACAACAAAGGGACTAGCTTACCGTAAAGACATGCATAACGTAATGTTGCTGGAACAACATTAGAGTAATAGACATTCTACTCACTTTCTCCTCAGATTTATTCTTGTGCATGAAAGCAAAGGACGCCAGAAAATGTGAATAAGTTTACTTGAGCAGCAACATCTAAACAGTGCCTACTGATGTACGTAAGGCAGACAGAGACATGCTGAAGGATGTGAATCAGTATTTGAGGTGTGCTCCATAAATAGCTCACTGTATTGACTGAGTCCCTTTTCAGCCGGTGATAACACAGGAGGAAGGGGTACAAAAAACACTAAATGGAACAAATACTGAACAGACTCAGCGGGCTGATATTGTACACATATCAGGGTATTTCAGACTTGGTGCATCATAACATTATTGTCAATATACCACAGGTTGGATTTTGAATTAGGGTAGTTAAAGTTCATTGTATAGCCCATCTCACTTTTATCATCTTTAGGCAACATTGCATATTTTCAATTGATTTTGACACTTATTAAGACTTTGAATTTGTGATCCAGTAATGTCAATGGAAACCTGTATACTATTGGCCCTCTGTGACACGTGGTTGTCCACCACTGCTATAGACCATAGCAGAAAATGATTTAGGAGGAGGAATTTTACAAGTTGGGCGCAAATGAGACTAAAAATGCAATAATGGAATGATCCTTTAACTTGGTGCTTTTGCCTATTAGTGCCAATCTACATCAAGTAAATTGGAATTGAAATTGGAAATGAGTAAGACTAAGAGTTTTTTTTATACGTAACATGAAGGGCCCTATGGAAAACGTACAACACTGTAAAACGTTTAATAGACGCCTGTTCTCAAATGATAATAGGCTATATATATCTAATATTAGCTCAGGAGATATTGGCGTTTTGACAAACACCTGTTGTCTCTATCAGAATATCATTTGTTATGTATGCAACAGCTTGCAACCATTAAAATATGCATCATGATATCATCACTGCATTCTGTAGGCAAAAGCATCGCATGTGATTTAAACAGTAGACACTGCAGACAATATTACCCTAAGTTTATGCATCATAGTTTATTTGTTGTTGTTTTTTTTCAGCTTTAACCTCTCTGTTGTGGTGTCCACATCAAATAAAAGCCTGTCTCCAATAATACTCTTGTCTGTTTAATAAGTCCACAATGAAACCCCTTTAAGAAGCAGTGCCAGTGAGGGCTATTTTTGGGGAGGATGGCTGCGCTATAGATAGGTGTTTTTTTGTTTTTTTCTGGCCCACTGAGGCTTCTCAACAGTTAACGAAAAACTGACGAATTGTTTCTCCGTTGGCTCCCCTGAGAACCGGCCTCACACGTGAATGGGAGAGGAGGGCTGAGTTTGAGCCTCACTTGGCCTTCAGGGGGAGGTGAAGGTGACTCGTCTTGCAGCTTGAGGAGGACATGCAGAGGGATGGGGAGGGGAGATATCAATTCAGTTCCTCTACGTTTTGAATAAGGGACACCCGTCTGTCAGAAAGGTGTTTTTTTTTTGGTTTTTTTCCCCCACCCCTGCGTTTAAGTGGGCTACGGCAGCGTGTGTGTGTGTGTGTGTGTGTGTATGTGTTCTGCACCGTACGGGCGTAAAAGACGCCCCGGATCCTCAGCGAGCATTTTTCAGAGCAGTAAAGCGTCGCCGACGGACCCGGAGCGTCTGGAAAACACGCGTACAGCTCAGGGGGCCGCGGACGACAGCAGGATGGTGAGAAGATGAAAGACGACTTATCATGTTTTAACGTTCGAGTAGCCTCGTAAGGATTGTCTTTTTAGATTAGATTAGATTAGATTATATTCGATTAGATTAGATTCAAATTTAGACCTACCGCTTTTAGGTGATCCCGTTGTAGCTGTTGAACCTACTGTCATATGCAGATGGATTATTGTAATGAAAATGCGCAAGGGACAAGCAGATTGTGTCAGTGTCGTTTCGAGGCTGTCGTTGAAATAGTCGTGCGGATTATTTCGGAGTCGTTCATTATGATACCCGCAACTTGTCTGTTTTACCCAACATGTTTTTCGTGACCTGTTAAAATAACTTGGGGGGGTTGTTGCATGGTGCAGCATGCAGACCTCGTCGTCCAGGACTGCATGCAAGACAGAATCAAGCCTTTAGTCCAGCACCAGCGACCGAATCCTGGTTAATTGGGTAATGACTGTTTTTCAGACTGTGCAAGAATTCAACACCCTCGTCGCGTTGTACCGAGAGCAGGTCATATCGGTCGGGGAGATATCAGCCGACTGCCCGTCTCTACGGGCTCAGATGCACCATACGCGGACCAAAGGATGCTCCATGGCCCGGGCTGCACACCAGGACCTCGCCGTCATATCTGGATCAGGGTAAGAAACCTGGACCGGTACCGCCGACTGCTCTTTTGTGGCTGTGCCCGTGTTTCTAATATTTTTTTTGGATTGTCTGCTTGCTCGCTTGCTTCTGCTTGCTTGGCATAGTACAAATCTATTTGCGTTGTATTTGGGGGGCAGGAACAGTCATACAATGAGGTTTTTATTGACAGTGTGTGTATGTGTGTGAAACTGTCGCTGCTGTTATCTGTCGACCTGAAAAACCGACTAGTATGGGAAAATTATAACGTACGATATGAGATTGACGGTGACCTTGCTTAGTGCCTTGATCTATGAGGAAATACACCTTGACATTTTTGCTAATCGTCTATCTCTCCCTCTGTCTCTCGCTGTCTCTCTCCTTTACCCTGTCTGTCTGTCTGTCTCTCCCACCTGGTCTTCTTCCCCTGGCTCACTTTCATACTCTTCCTCGATCATTGCGTCTCTCTCTCTGATTCTCCCTGTTCGTCTCTCTCTCTCTCTCTCTCTCGATCTCTCTCCCTGCCATCTGTCCCTCTCGTTCACCCTTTTTTCCCCCTACCCTTCCTCATCTGTCTGTCTGTCTGTCTGTCTGTGTCCTGTAGTCCAGTGGACGGGGAGATCCAGCCTGAGATCTGTAGGCTGTTCATCCAGCTGCAGTGCTGCCTGGAGATGTTCATCACAGAGATGCTCAAATCCATGTGCCTGCTGGGGGTGCTGCAGCTTCACAGAAAAGGTACCGGACTTAGGATGAGACAATAGTTAAGTCACAATAACCTGACGGACGATGCTCTTTACTGACGATAACAACAACAACATATAAAATTTATAAGAGTAACATATACAAACAGAAACATAAAAGCCAAAATGATCATTAAGACTGCCACATAAAATACAGACAAATGCAGATTTCGCTGCGTAAGTGTAATGGAGTGTCCTCCAAAACCAAGGGGCCACAATGACATCGGCGGCCCGTGGCGGTTCGTACCGAATTCAAAACTCCACTCGTGCCCCCATCCCTGCAGTCCATAATGCATCCCTACACGTCAGCCTGTTCCCTGTGTTCAGCCAGCTCCAGACATTTAACACTCCCTTCCCTGAAACAACCTGGGCATTGCTCCATCCAGATTCGATTTTACCCTCTCTTGGCTCCCCAACGTTGGGATGACCTTCCCATCCAGTCAGAAGAGCGGAGTCTCGTCAGCGAAATGGTTTGAGTGGACTTTGCAGTGTGTGTGTGTGTGTGAGTCTTGGTGGGATCACACAATGAAGCCATACACCACTGAATCTGTAGAGGGCAGTAAAGGGTGATAACTGGGTCAGTGTGTATTATAAGGAGTTTAGATTCATTTAGGTTTTTGTGCAATTGAAGAAGTTGAATTAAATGACATCAAAAACGTGGTTTGAATGATATAAAATAGATATTGTTAGTTTTTCATATATTGACTGATAAGGAAAAAAATTATTCCCTTGATCGTTTGAGTTGTGTTTGATCTTTTAAATATTATTATCCATTATTAGAATAATGAGATATTATTGAGATATGATATCAAATGAGATGTCACTTCACACAAGTGACGCCTATACTTACAAAATTATTAAATATTATACCCACAATGGATTATTAGTTGTTGGCTAACTAAATAATATTGCTTGCAAAACAGTAACATTTTATTGGTATTGGTATTCTTGAAATATTAAGCAATACACATTAGTAACATCTTTTATCAGAATCAATAGAGTTTTGTAGTGTTTATTTATTATATAGTGCTCATGCCTGTGTTTGACCAGGTAAAGACTCATTCCCAGACCCAAAGCTGGACTTCAAGATGGATGAGAGCTCAGACGTGCCCATCCTGGAGGACTGCTCCTCCTCTCCGATAGACTACCCACAAGAGCCATGGCTGGTGAGAACGGACATTGAAAACATTGAGAGGTATTAAGAGTACACCTATTCTGTTCTGATTGATTGATTTGAATGAGTGACTGAATCACTGAGTGACTGATTGGGTGAGTGATTTTGAGGTGTCCCAGCTGGCATTTAACTTTTTTTTTCAAGTGTTGGTATTATTGTACTGCTTTTTAATGGTGTGCATTCAGAAAGGAAATATGGTCACTTCAACTCAACAGGGTGAATTATTAAAAATTGCCCCAAGATGGCCTTCTAGGGAGACAATATGTGCTTGGACAGCAAATTGAGTCCTTACCACTGTGACCAATAGAGTTGCACAATAAACAGAAAAATACATCTAAATCTTAATAATGACTGCTGCAAGTGGCTATTTTCTTTGTGAAATGCGTTTTTAGACTTGCTTCTTAAAGAAAATCTTGGTTCTGTGCAGAAGTTCTGGGTAAAAAATTCAAGGAGCAGGAAAACAAGTAAGGAAATCCTGAGTATCTCCATTATACCTACAATGGATTATTAGTAGAGTTGTTGGCTAACGAAAGAGTTTTGGAAAGAAAACACAATTCATATCACAGTGATTCATATTGATTCAGCGATTCTCCTGATTTCAACAGAGACATGCGCGAGATGCGAAACCTGCTCAGCAAACTCAGGGATACTATGCCTTTACCACTGAAAAACCAAGGTACGCAAAACAATACTGTTCTATGAATTCTAGAGTATAGTAGTTTCAATAAATGTAGGTGAAATAGTATAGCTTATGAGCTCTGGATGATGATACTATCCAGATCTCATAAGTTCATGTTTCTCTTTTGACAGCATCTGAACTGTGAGTTTGTGAATTCCAAACAGTTTAGATATTAGGCATTATTATCAAGAGGGACTCCCTATGAACGTGACAATAGTTTAAGCTTTGATCACCAACATTACATTACAGCACCCAGACAATTAATATTATAAATAATATAATTAATAATATTAATTGTATTATTGTGTCCCTAGAATGATTCTGTATGATAAAGAAGTGCTAGGTAAAAAAGTCAAATCTATGGAGAAAAGGTCGATTTTTGAAAAAATGTTTTAACACAATCAGTTGCAATTAGGAGTGTAGCAGAGTGGAGGTAATGATTTGATGGTGAGGAGGGTGGGGGAGACAGTTACGTGAAATGTTTGTTGAAGAAATTAGTTTTCAATTAGCGCTGGTAGATAAGGAGTGACACTGCTGTCCTGACTGCTTTCGGAAGATGACATTATTCAGCTTTGGGGAACACAACTAGCTGAAAGCATCATGCTGCATTTCACACTTTATGTCTATCTCTCTCTCTCTCTCTCTCTCTCTCTCTCTCTCTATCTATTCTTTACAGATGACAGCAGTTTATTGAATTTGACTCCATACCCACTGGTCAGGCAGAGGAAGAGGCGCTTCTCTGGCCTCTGCTGCATGGTGTCTGGCTGAGTTTATATGGGATCCTTCAGGCAGCTGCCAGGGCAGCACACCAGTCCTAGGAGACCTAGGACAAAAACTAGGACGGGACAGTTTTTAGTTTCCTTACTTACACTTTCATAGAGTTTTTTGCATACAGTACCATTTTCATACCGAGTTTTGTTGTCATAGTTAATAATCCGTAATATGTTTCCGTTTCATTCTTTTTTTTTAGTCTTTCATCCCGACATGCAGTAATTATTTCTGTTTAATGCATGTCAGGCCTGTTAACTCATTTCCTCATATTTGTATGTTTTTATAATTATTTTATGTGCAAAAATGTACACTCAGATTCTGGGGTATGATGGGCGTTTGTGCAGAGGCATTTTTTAAGCCCTTAAATATGCACCAGGTAGGTGAGATTTCTCACTGTGCATGTGTCACACCCCCATGGTCTGCATATGTACATGGTATTGTCTGCTTCATACTTTTTAGTCCAATACGCCAACATGTTTGCTTTTAACATATTTAATTTATGGAAAGTGTAGAATACAGTGTGTGCTAGATGGTGACCGTGCACTGGTTGTGCCCAAACTGGCCTAACTCAGCTACTTAGACTTCAACTGAAGCTGTTTATTTCCAAATGAAGTTAGGTTGTGTGTGTCTGTGTCTGTGTGTCTGTGTCTGTGTCTGTGTCTGTGTCTGTGTCTGTGTGTGTGTGTGTGTGTGTGTGTGTGTCTGTGTGTGTGTGTGTGCGTGTGTGTGTGTGTGTGGTGTGAGCGTTGCAGCGGGGGATTATATACAGAAAGGCTCTTGGGCTTGTCATAATGCCATGTTAGTCCTTGCCCTTACTTTTGTGGTATAATTCCTTGTAAACAAAGCAACCCACCTATGGTATTATGATATGTAAGCATATTTCGCTCTTATAATCAACCCATTTCCCTTTCTGTAGAAGTAGGCGATCTTCAGTATAGTGGATAAAACATGCACAAAACCTATGACAGACGAGCTAAAACTAGTTGACGGCTTTTTCTAAACCTGCCTTTTAGATATCTTCTCAGAATGCCATCCTATTTTTTTCCACTGTGCTACGCTTTGGTTGCAGTCTTCCATGAAAAAGCACATATCTGCAACTTCAGTTCTCCATCACAAGGGCTTTGAAAATGTTCCATAATAAAGCCTGCAGCAAAAGAATGATACAAGTCTGTTTTGATTTTTTTTTTTCAAGCCATTGTGTTGAATACAAAACCTACATCATCTGGACTGTAAATTATACATCACCTTAAAGTACGCAACCTCTAATGTTTTTGTCTGAATTTACACAGCACTTACTGAAAAATTAAAACCAACTTGTATGGTTCTTTATCTAGACTACTCTATTAAAGCCATTTTCCCATTGAATGTAAGTACAATATCTACGCATTTGTCAAATTGTGTTTGTATAGGAGTTTGTTTTTTGTTAAAAAATAATTTAGAGTGGATGTCTAAATTGTTAAATTGAATTATTTTGTATTGTCTGGCATGAAAATTGCTTGAAGTAGGCCATGTGAAGTAGTGTATCCTGCAATGTAGAGATTCTACTGCTATCCTTATGTATAGGAGATTTTATAATATGAATAAAGTTTTATATGCAAATAAAATGTGTGTTATTGATCTTTCGTGGTGCCCCTCTAATGCTTTTGTGTATTGTTCTAGATTAGATTTAACTTCAATATTCTTGGGGAAATGAGGTTGTCACGGCAGCAAAGAATTAGGGTACAGGTATAGGCAAGCATAAGACATGTAGATTAATACTGTACCCACATTCTACATTCAGGCACTATCATCACTCACATAGCATTAGGCCTGCATACAGTGTGATCGCAGGCCTTCCAGAAGTCTGGTGAGAGTCCAGCGGTGCACTGGACCTGCGTACCGTGTGGTAGTTATACTTTGCAGGACGAAAGTTACGAAATAACAAATGAACATGGCAGAGGCTGTAAACTGCCATAATGTGTGAAAATTGTGTAGATCTGAAAGATGTGCTGGTAACAAACAACAGTGTTTTGGTAAGATTAAATAGTGTGGTAAAATGAAAACATTATGTCTTCACAATGCGGGAGACTTCTCCCCCTCAGTGTTTCTGTCAAGTCACGGATGCAAAACATCTGGTTAATGTCTTCGTTGCTGGGAAACTCGGGAAGTACTGAGTTCCCGTAAAAAGAGATAAGACATAGCAGGGTTGGGTAAGTGCTACTATTTGTTATTATAGGCAAATGTAGTATGTTTTTTTTTCTAGCTGTGATGGAAAAGACGATTAGTGAGCCCAAAAACCAGTGGACTTCCCCGTTTAAGCACATTATATCTTGGAGTGCAAGGAGCGCTTGCAGAACGGTAATAATTACTACCGAGGCCTCTCAACAGCTCGTACACACAGGGACGCGTTAACAGACTGTTAGTGTAGCTCAACTTCCAGCTGGAGAGGACATCAATGCCTTATAGTGAGTATAAGCTTCTACATCTTTTAAGGACTTTGAGTTTCAAAGCTTTGAGTGGTTATTACAGTGATTCCATCTGCCAAACAGGTGGACAATAACCATTAGAAATGAATATAGAAATGAAAACTAAAGCTTAAAATGCAAATATGCTTTGCACGTATAAGTCTTTTCAGTGTATATCCAAAATATGCTGAGCCTAAATATCAGTCATCTAGTCTCAGCTCATAAAACCAGATCGGAATTGGTATCTGAATCATTTTAATCACCAAGTACAATAAAAGCACATGCTATTGTCTTGGTGATGACATACATATACACAACATGCAGAATTTAGCACAAGGACTACAGGATTACATAGGAACAGGCTGCAAGACTACTACTATGGACAGAAAATGCACGTCGTTCTACAAACATACTGTATATAAAACATTCCACAGCAGTATGCACTGTAACATCTGAACCACATTTTGACTAGATAATAAAGACTAACCGTCTGCTGCGTCTTCTCTTCTCACTGTCTGGCGTGGTCTCACAAACATATTTCAAGTTATTTGAGAGGAGTCCAGGTCACCGTTAGCCCCATCCCATGGCTCACGCCGGCCGCTACCCCCTGCTCCTGCTGCAGGTGTTGGGCTGGGTCGCACTCAGCCAGGCCTGTTTCTGTGACCGCTACCACTGGGGCTCGTGGTCCGCCTGCTCCCGAACCTGCAATTACGGCACGCAACACAGACGCAGGTATTGCACTTGTCACATCACAGTACATCACAGCAGGATACAGCCAAGCCAACGGAGGCTGGTGACTGTTGAGGAGGGCAGGGCTCGGTAAACCGCAGGGTCAAAGGATATGATATCTATGACTTTAAAACTTTAGTCTATTAAAACTTCTCTGTCGTGACTAGAGAAGATACTTTTTAAGGAAAAAAGAGTCTTCGTCTCTGTCCTGTATAAACCAGCTTCCTCTGGTAGTAGTCCGTGAACAGTCTTTAAATGTTTAAGCAAAAGTTGCTTTTCTTTTCTTTTGTTCATTTAAATCTGCCAAGAAATGCATACATGCTGCCATTACCAAAGCTGGGTCAAGTTGCATTTTTACACCATTCTTCCGGCAGGATTATTCGTTATGATGATTATTACTGGAAGAGTAGCTGTCCCCAGTTGTGCAAGACACAAGAGACCAGAGCTTGTAATGAGCAGGCCTGTCCAATCCACTGCTTACTGACAGACTTTGGGCCGTGGTCCGACTGCTCTCCATGTGCCAAGAAACAGGCAAGAACAGATGCACGCACACACACACACACACATGCACGACTTTACTACATGGCGAGAGACGATGTGGCCAAT
>OMKK01081623.1:0-48050 GCA_900302305.1 Polymixia japonica | reverse complement strand
CGAACAATTCGCGAACACATTTCGTCGTACGTCAACAACGTTGTGACGTTGTTTTTGGTCGCTGCAGGACGCTGCATCAACTCCACGCTGACGTGCAACAGACAGGATGACTGCGGAGACGGCTCCGACGAGAGGAACTGTGACGACTTCAGAATAGTGTGTCCAGCAGACAAGAGAGCGGCCCCCGGGGCTGACCTCGTAGGAAACGGGTAGGTCAAAGGTCAAAGGTCCACTCTTATGCTTGGAAATCATCTTCAATTATTTTTCCCTTCTTTCTTTTCACTCTTCTTTTCTCCTCCCAAGGACAAAAAATTAGATGAACCACTTTATTAGTTAGTTTGTTTGTATAAAATAAAGGTAGCCATATGTACATTGCTGTCCAACTGTACATCACTGTCACGTTGCATCATGGGAGGTCCTGTTGTCCCTGTACAATGCTGGAGAGAGACATATGACATGAGACACTGTACTTATTGTCCTTTGATTCCTATGATGCCAATTAATGTAATTCTGATTGTGATGGGTTTAGGTTTGATGCCATGGCTGAGGAGCCCAGGGGGTCAGTGCTGGACAACATGTTCATGGGAGGCAGCTGCATCATCAAGAGGCCCAAAACCACCCTACTCTACCACCGTGTACCTCACAACTTTGAGAGCTTTGAGATCAAGGTAACCAAATTACTTTGTTAGCAAATATGGCATATTATTTTTATTATTATTACTATTATTATTGTTGTTGTTGTTATTATTATTATCAGTAGAGATAGTACTTGTAGTAGAATTAGTAGTAATAAGTGGTAATAATAATAGAAATAATAATAAATATAACTGCAAGTGGTCATTAGCGGGATCCAAGCCCATTGGCCAAGTGAGAATGTAAGCTTGATGCGAGACTTCGGCAAAGTTGTACATGTGAAAACATAGAACATTCCTAGTACCTACAGGTGAAACGAGGCCTGACAAGTTTGAAAAGTTGCCAACTTATCCTCATGGTGGCGCTATAGATCCCGACCAAATGTGGCCTGACATACTTTGGAACCCTTTAGGAACATGTATGTCAAGTTGTACTTGTTGTTTTGTGATGACTTATAGACTTTGTTTCTGATTCTAAAGGTGGGGGTTCCAGATGACTTCAGAATTGACCCTCAGCCAGTGCAGACTGAGACGTTCAATGTGAAGACCTCCCAGTCCTCTAGTAGTAATCCAAAAGATTCTAAGGGTGATCTCTTCCTCTTCTTTTACTACAGTAGTAGATCCAGGAGCGCCTCTAAGAGTTACAATGATGCTTTTGAAGCTTCAAAGACCAAGGCAAGCCTAACAGTGCTCATACATGTATACCCACCTACCCACGCGCGCGCGCACGCACACACACACACACACACACACACACAGACACACACAAACAAACAAACAAACAAACAGTAATGACAAGTTTATCTGCAAACCGCATGCTACTACACGCTGGTTGAAATATCCCTGTGGTCTTCCTAACCTTTTCAAGCACTACTGGAGCTGAAGCTTCTTGTATAGACTAGGTCTACGGTCAGTTGTCTTCGGGCCAACTGGCACTTGTTACTTGTCGCTTGGTTGCCTGAAATGTTAGTAATCTTGCAATGAAAGCTTGTTCCTTGCCTTACTGCCTTACTGTAGTGTACCTGTAATGTAACCCCACACCTAGGACTCCAAGCTCTTCTAGATGTGCCTGGTTGTGCAAGTTCACGCGTGTTGTCTTTAAAATGTTATTCTCATTATCATTCTCATCACCCAGGACTCCCAGTTCTTCCGGGTGCACCAGGTTCTGCCAGTATCCAAGTTTAAGGTGCGGGACTCCGCGGACCTCGTCCTGTCCGTGCCTTTTCTCTAGTTTCTCCACGCACTTCCGCTCGACTACGTCTACGCGCTCTACAGGGACATCTTCCAACGCTTTGGCACACACTACTACAGCTCAGGGACGCTAGGAGGCCACTATGACCTGCTATACCAATACAGCCGGGAGGAGATCAAAAGCTCAGGTACGATAGTACAGCCTAGTGGTCAGAAAATGAAGAGGTTAAGAGTACACAACGAGACATGTAATACAGGGGACAACAGGACCTACAGGACATTAGACAATAGTTGAACGCACACCATAGCTTATGCCTACAGCTTTGGAGGAGGATGTATTGAGTGACTCTTACTGTGTTGTTACAGAGACTTCCTCGTCTCATTTTGTTTGCTTCACGTTGCTCTTCCCCAACAGGACAAACAGCAGAGCATACCGTAGGATGTCTTGGTCGTGAGACCAGCTGGACTATCATTCTGTATACGGAACACTCCAGTGTTACGAGATGCTCGGACAACACCATGACTCAGAAATATGAAGGTTCCTATTTTTTTTTTTTTTTTT
The DNA here is from genome assembly GCA_900302305.1 of Polymixia japonica. Lineage (NCBI taxonomy): Eukaryota > Metazoa > Chordata > Actinopteri > Polymixiiformes > Polymixiidae > Polymixia > Polymixia japonica. The sequence continues at coordinate 45,665 of OMKK01081623.1, read as the reverse complement.
TTATCGAATAGGCTTGCAGTGCTATTGTTGCAAAACATTAAAGTGGCAATCTCGAAGATCTCCTGTTTCATTGTCTTTGGCGCCACCTATGGCGAAAAGCGGTAATTGCAGGTGTGTAATTGGACCTCGCTTCAAAGGGAAAACGCGTCACTAACGCTAATTGGAATGCATGGCGGGGAAGTTGCCACAGACACCCGGTTCTTAATACATTAATACTGCAAATGCAAGGGTTTTCATCAGTGGGCCAATAGGCTCAATCACCATTGTGTTACCTCATTCAGCGATAGATAGTGACTTAACAAACATTTATTTAAATGAAAATCTTCAGAGATCTTCGAGATTGCCACTTTAATGTTCAGATGATGGGGAAAATGTATTTACTGTTCAGATAAAAAAAAAAAACATAGATAAATCTGGGAATGAAGCAAAAATAAACCTGGTAGGTGTGATAATTAACACAATTCCTGTCAATTAAAGCAATGCTTTTAGTGCAAAAGCACAGAAACGATCCCAAAAATAAACCGTAATATTATGGTGCCTGTTGGCAACTTTCTTTCTGTTTTCCAAAATTGTACAGTCCCAAAACAACAAAAAATCTCAACATTATTATTCTTATTGTTCTGATTCTAGGCCAACATTCTTTTTTATATAACCTGATTCACATTTGTTTTTTTATACATAGCCACTTGAACAGTCCTTGCTCATCCACACTGTACCTCAGGGTCTTACATTCAAGCAGCAGAGAAGTCTTTCTCCATGGTGAGAGGAGGTCGAGCCCGAGAGGCTGCTGCTCTGGCCTGGGAGAGGAAAGGTCCTGTTCCTAACAGCGACTCATACAAGAACTGGGCCAAGTCTGCCATAGACAACCCTGCTGTAGTCGACTATGAGGTCAGACTTGTTTAACAGCACTTTATTTGAGCTATTACAGTGTTGAAACATGCTGGAATATGTCTCTTTGCATATCCATCCGAGACGCGTATATTTCACCACACGGGTCGGCGCCCAGGAGTAGGTATGGGTTTTTTTTTTTTGTCTTGCTCAAGGGAACTTTGACAGACAGACTCCTTGATTGTTGCAGGGATCAAACCTGTGACCTGTAACAAGAAAACTAGACAAGCCATGAACATTAGCCATGAACAGTTTGTCACCACAGGGTTTAAATGAGCTAGTAAGGCTTATAAAACGAAACGATAACGCCAAATTAAAACAAATCGTATTCATTTTCAAGTTCTTGTTTGACAAAATGATAACAACGTCTCTATTTTGGTCCAGCTGCTGCCCATCATTAATCTGGTCCGGGGGATCCCCTGCGCTGCCACCAAGAGGAGAAACCTGCGCAAGGCGCTAATGCAGTACCTGGAGGAGTTCGACTCCTGCAAGTGTGCTCCCTGTCCAAACAACGCCAGGCCCGTGCTCTCTGGCACCGAGTGCAAGTGCATCTGCCAGACAGGCACCTTTGGCACCAACTGTGAAATACGGGCTCCAGACTACACGTCAGGTACACCTGGACTACGCACTCTATGCTCAATTATCTGATTTACCTTGTTATGTTCAAAATTTAAAAAATAGAGTAGACTCCAGTACTGTACAGTTCAGTACTCAGTAGAGCACAGCACAGTAGAGTACAGTACAGTACACTTCAGGTTCAGCTGAACTTTCCAATCTACTGCCGTTCAGTCAGGACCACTTTCATCAAAGTAAACTTTTTATTGCATATTTTTTTAGCAGTATGTTTACTGTATGTTTACTGTATGTTTGCCGGTATGGCTCTGTTCTGAGGCCTCCCTGCCCTTCCATGGGCTGAGCCTTCAGCTGATAAAAGTGGGATAGCTTGCTCATATAAATATACAGACTTCATGACCTGCCTGAACTAATGCTATGCTCAATTTGTTGTTACTCCAGTTTTGGTGATGTTCATGATTTTATTGAGCTGGAAGATGACAGGTTCTCTAAATGCTTGTTTGGTGTGTATCTTCTACAGAGGCGGTGGATGGTTACTGGAGCTGCTGGGGCCAGTGGAGTGTCTGTGGAGCAGCCATGAAGAGGCATCGGACGAGGCAGTGTGATAACCCTGCTCCACTGAGAGGAGGCCAGCCCTGCCAAGGACCGGCCAGACAAGAAGAGCCGTGCCACATCTCCATCTTCCAAAAGTAGGAACAGCACTTGGATGAATAGAGGTGGAATGGGCGTCCTCAACACTATAAGCCAACGCACCATTTTGATTCAAAATTACATTTCTGCTCTAACCGGTCTTCATCAGGTGATTAAATGAAGCGAAGCTTGTGGAACTAGTTCAGGCTGACGACTCGAGTGGCGCCAAAATGATCCCACCCCCAAAATGAGCCGATCTATTAAGGCTGTCAAACTCACCTGTTCATTCTCTCTCTGCTCTGCTGCTCCTGTGCTCCCACCACCTCCCAGCATGCACCTGTTGACTCTGTCTCTTCAAATCCACTAGGGGGATTCTGAGTAGATCACTTCCTGAAACTCTCTGCTGCTAAATTCAGGCTTTTCAGTGAGTGATGAGAAATGGAGCCCTGACATCAAAGTTAACTGATTTACATTTATTCTCAATAGCGTTAAATATCTTTCGTTTACACATTTGAGTTGTCCGACGGAACTGAGTTTATGTTTATCAGCTATGTAACTGAGTGGATGTGTTTATCAGATAGGTAACTGAGTTGATGTGCTTTCCTTTAGACAAGACACCTGTGATAATGATGATGACTTCAGGGTGGGTCCGAAGAATGAGCTGCCTCCTGGTGTGCAGGGCTGCCTGAGTCCCCAGAGGCCAACCAACAGTTACCTAAGGGTAAAGTTTACCAACTAGCATGATGCTAGTGTAGATAGATAGATAGATAGATAGATAGATAGATAGATAGATAGATAGATAGATAGATAGATAGATAATTTGTAGTAATACCAATAATAACAAACAAAAAAATAAAAAATAATAATTAATAATTAAATTAAAAAGTAACAATTTCACATTCTCCAACTCTTGCCTAATATCATTTTGTTTTTCCCACCCTGACTTCCTGTTTCTGCTATGTCAGAAAGCTAAGCTGTACTATGACTATGGTGAGGATGAGGAATTCCAGTGTTTCACAGGGTTTGAGATGGAGGGTTTCCCCTTCATCAACTGTCTTCCTGGTGGCACTTGGACTCAACCTAGAGGAAGCTGTCTCAGTAAGTCTGTCTGTCTGTCTGTCTGTCTGTCTGACTGTCTGTCTGTGTGGTTTCACAGGTCAACCCTAAGATCTGTTATCACTGTGATGTGTGAATTTTATGTACTGGCCTTGCAAGCTGAATATCCCTCAGGACAATTACATTATTTTTTGTTAATTAATGATGGGTTGTGTGTACATTATTGCAATTGAGATGATATTGATGTTAAAAAAACAAAATTGTTTTGCATTGTTTTGTTTTGCATCTTTTTTTCCTCAATTGTATTGTACCCCCTATATGAAATAAGTGTCACAGTGCTCACAATAAATATTTTATTAAAAATAAATAAATAAATATTTTTTGTAGAATTAGTTAACTGGAAAGAATTAATGTACTAGTCAGTTGAAGAAAAACATTTATATGTCTTGCTAGCTACTTGTCAGATACTTTTTTCTGTCTGGCAAATCTTAATAAAGACGTTTTAGCTTAGACATTTACTGTTTAACCAGCGTCAAATAGGTATAAGATACTTTATATACCATTCATACCCAACAAACAAGAGTGAGTTGAATTTCTATGTCTACCCGGCATCTACTTCCATATGATGTAGCTAACCCTGTTCTTCCTGTACGATAGAGAAGGTGTGCTTTCCTCCTGAAGTCCCTGAGGGGATGACCCTGTTCCCAGACCAACAGGACTACAGAATTGGCCAATCGGTGGGCATTAACTGTAAAGAGGCAGGCTTGGCACCACAACCACGGGGCTTCTACAGGTGTGGCAGCAGTCTCACCTGGGAGCCGCCATTACCTACTGACTTGCGCTGCACTGATGGTACAGTATAGATAAGCTCATTGAAACTGGGATTTAATCCTTAGTAGTTTGAGGATGTAATATGATCTACAAAATGGGGTGGGGAACCCCAATATAGACAACATTGAATGTAGAATTCAACGAGAACATTGAATTTTGGAATTTTCACTTTCGTTTTCACTTAAGTCCAGTCTTTTCCTTTTGCTGTGTGTTTATCTAGAAAAACCATTTATTCCTGAGAGTCGATGTGGCCCAGGAGAAAGACTTGAGGGCTCTGACTGTGTCTGTGTCCAACGTGAGAGTTGCCTGTAAGTGGCAATCAATCTTCTGAACAACATCAGGACATTATTTTTATGTGTTCATGAAATAAACAAAACTTCAGACTTTAATTTAATTGAGTTTTATTAGGACCATAGGATACTTGTGATGAATTTGTCCATTTGATCGTGGAGCAACATAGTGAATACTTATCAGGTTGTATTTTCTTTTTATTTTTTATTTACCTGCATTTGACAGACCCAAATATGTGTGTGTGTGTGTATGTATGTACTGTATGTATGTATGTATGTATGTATGTGTGTGTGTCTATACTTGCAGCTCATATCAAGAGGGGCTCTGTGTCCTAAATGTGGATATTGACGTCACTGTGTCAATGTCCCTCTGTTCCTTGCACGCGGGTCGTTGCCATGGTGACCCTGTCTTCTTTGTAAACGATAGTCCTTGTGATGAGGTTGATGAAGCCAAACTGGACTGGGCCAAGTTCAGAGCCAAAATGGCTTCTAAGAGCCCCGTCCAGATTCCCTGTGGACTTGACACCTGTTACGAATGGGAAACCTGTTCTGGTTAGTGTATTTTATATTTAAAAACACTTCAAATTTAATGTACCGTTGGTCTCATCTGACCTCAGTTTTCAAGTCCCATTTAGATTCAGACGTCAATGGGTTTTTCCAGTTAAGTGATGATAAAATCTATTAATTATGTGAAGAAATTGTAATTGCAAAGAGGAAGAGAAGTACACATGTTTCAGCATTCCATGGTCATACACAGCTCTTTCAGAATAGAGCTCAGAGGACACTAAGTAAAGTTAAATTCCCCTTAGCTAATCAATAGAAATAATTTCAATATGTATGAATTAGTAGAGCTAGTAGGCACAGTAGGTTCTCTATTATTCCGAAGCACAGTGAACAACCTATTAATGTATCTTTATGGTTTTTATCCACAGCTTTCAATAAGTGTCAGTGTAAAGCTGTTCGTGACTGCCCTAGAGATGGAGAGAACACGTTCTGTATGAAGCTAACCAAGACCCAGAAGTTACGGAGCATGAACCTGTGTTCCTTAGCTGCCCTCAAATGTGCTAGCTATGATTTTGAGATTGTCAACGAAGGTGTCTGCGAGTCCGCATGAGTATGACAGCGGACCTGCTATTCTGCTATGCTAGCTTGCCACGCCATTCAGTGTTTCGTGGATGTTCATTTAACATTGCTTTGCCACTGTACCGAAAACAATTACCACCGCCACCAGAGAAAATGTGAATTTTAAATAGCCATATCATTTTCTGTAAATCAAATGTGTAGTTACGTGTAGATGTGTTGTCCTAATGTTTAGATTTAATGTTTTTATGACTGAGCAGAGAAAGAAAATGATGTCTGCACTGCAGCCTACACCATAACCATAACTAAGACAAACAAGAGGACAGTTGTAGAACTAAATCTTAAAGTACCTCCAAGCACCTTTGCCATTGCTAATTTACAGATTAAATACTGCCCTCCCCAAATGTCATTACCACACCGTGCACTGTATTTTTCCATATGTTACAAGAAGAAGCAGCTTTAGACATATTACAAATGCATGTAAATACAGCAGAATATTGTTAATCTTGGCAGTGTGGACTTAACGAGCTGGTGGGCAAAGACAGAGAGACAGAAAGAGCATTAAACTGTGTCTGTCGATGCCTTTGTAGCCCGGATTAGAGCCATGATTTGGTGGGAAATGTTCTGTCAATCAATTCTGAAATCAATTCTGTCCTCTAAACCTCCAAAAATATGAATTTCTGTCTTTAATTTTACAATTGCGAAGTTCGTAGAAAAACCATAATATCGTTGTTTTTCAATATTGTGCAGCTCTACTTCCAATTAATAGAATAGTAGAATTCAGAACAATTTATTCAGAACAAGGATACAGTATAAGTATACTGAATGTATAGAAATTCTGGACCAAAGCTCATGAAAAAATTTAAAATACACAATTCTGAAATGAAATGCTTTGTAAATGATTTGATTGTATCAATAAAAAATTACACAATCAATATAATCTATATCAGAATATTTTCCACTTTCACATTAGTGAAAAAGTGAGGGGTTGGAGAGGGTGAAAATAAAGTTGTATTGTATAAAGATTCTAGCTGTATTCCATTTGTTAATTTTCACAGATATGTATTACCTTGGTGAGTTAATGGTTTTGAGCAGTTTGAGTAAAAACAACCAACTAAATGTGCATGACACTGCATTTTTAAAAATATTTAATTTCTTTAATTTTATTTCATTGAGTGCACTCTTGAAACTTTTCAAAAGGTTTGACACTTTTATTCACATTTGTTTTTTAACAAAAATAGTTGTTTAGTAAAATAGTTAATTTTAGAATCAGCAACATGTCAATTAAACCACTAGAACAACTTAACACATATTATACTCACAATTGTCTTCAAACGCTGACCTTCTATAACAAATATCAAAAGGATTCAAAGGATGGTGCTGCATTAAAGTATTAGAAAATATAATTTCTTCCTATTTACATCTAAAAAAGGACCAAATCCCAACCCCTTCTATATACAGCGCTAGATAGGTCTGTAAAAACAATAACAATCTCTATTTCTGGCAGGCCTCAATGCTGATAACCTGGAGCAGATCCCCAGCACACCTCCGAGCACCTGCCTCACATTCTGTCATCGTCACAGCAACACTGTCGTCCTCCTGGGTGACACATAAGTGGGCGGAGTCTGCAGGACATTCCGTGTGGTTCTGGCATTCACATTTTCCCGCTGATTCTAGAATGAAACATACACACACACACACTTTTTAAAGGGCCATAACACACTAACTAACATACGCACACATGTATGTACATAAACACATACACATACACACACACATACACTTTTTAATTAAAGGGCCATAACACACTAACTAATATACATACATGTATGTACACATACACACACGCACATACATACACACTTCTTAAAAGGCCACAACACACTAACCATTACAGACTTCCCCTGGCTTGCAGTTTTGGCAGGAAGTGAAAGTCTCTTTCGGCCAATCACAATCACTGTCCTTGGCCAACGTAAAGGTGCGACCCAGACACTGCAGCGCTCCGAGCTGGCACAAGCCCAGCAAGCGCGTATGGCTTGAGCCAGTTACCCTGGCACACAACTGCAATGATGGCCTGTATGAAAAAAAAAAGACAGAGAGAGGTTATAATTATTTGTTTGTTTGTTTGACTTTGAATAGACATCTCTCTATGTTACAGATATATTGCAAACACAAAGAAATGCCTGTTGAAAAATCATACTCACAGGCATTGGGCCGGCATTTTACACACACACTGAGTCATTCCCAGAGTCTCCCATGGTTTGCAGCTCAGGCCAGACGGAGGGGTGGGAGCTTTTGGCACTGTTACAAGGAAGCAAGATGTATTCCATTGTGATACAGCCTAAATTTAGGATGATCTACGTCTAGGAAGAAGCCTTGATTAGACTCCTTCATATGACAGTGAGCCACACCGGAGAATTTTGCATTTACATTTGCATCCAGTTATATCTAAAACGTCAATAACGTTTCACTTTTACCATCAAGGATGTGGATGACAAATTGACCATGTTTAAAAATGAAAAATCTTGTATCTAAAATCTCGGTGATTGTCTTATACACAATCTTTACATGGACCACTACAGGCAGAGCAAGTTTCATCTGACGCCCTTCCGAAACTCCTAGAAAAATCTTTAATATGTATGGTTGTCAATCTGAAAAGTTGACGGTGTTTATCTGACAGCAGCCATGTTTGATTCCTCAGCGTACCTTCTTTGCACTTGACGCCCTCTGGAGACGGGGACCACTGGAGACTGGGGCTGCACATGACCTCTGACACGTCACCCTCTAGCACTGTCCCCGCAGGGCAGGACAGCGACACACTGTCTCCGATCTGATAGGCCGCTTTGGTGGGGGTGCTGATGACATCACTGTTAAGTGAAGGTATCGCACATGTGGTACCTGGATTATGAAAAAAGTGGTTCGGAACCATGAATACCTATGGTAAATGGACTGCGTTTATACAGCGCTTTTCTACTCTTGCAACTACTCAAAGCGCTTTACAGTACAAGCCTCTCGTTCACATTCAGACATCGATGGCGGCAGCAGCTGCGCACACCTGCTCATGGAGAGCAGTTCAGCATCTTGCTCAAGGACACTTTGACATGCTACCAGGGGGGAGCCGGGGAACCTCTGATTACTGGACGTCCCGCTCTACCTCCTGAGCCACGTCACCTCTAACCTAGTGTGAACGTAGCGATATATAGACCTATTGCAGGAGGTAGATTAGATAGATAGATAGATTTGGGAAATACTTACTTCTGCAGTTCATTGCTCCCCTGCTCCACTTCTGATTTGCGGTGCATTCAGCCACAGCCCCTCCACTGAGGTAGTGACCATCTATGCAGGAGTATTCTATCCTACTGCCCACAACATAGAAATCCCTGGGGTTCTTTAAAAAAACAAAAATAAATACATCACTTAATTAAAGGTGCTACCTGCAATATGTTAAAATCAAATAAAAGGTCTAATTGTCACATCGTATCATAAGATATAATATAATGGTGATTGTCTGAAAGCTTCCTGTTTCTCTCTGTTTTGATTGTGCCTCAGTGGCGTGGTTTCCCTCTACTTCCTGGTCTTTGTTTTGCTTTGACAGCCCATCAAACAGATCCTCCCCTGAGCCTAGACAAGCCGGAAACACTTCTTGTTTTGGTTTGTTATTGTTAGTTATTGTGGTTCACCTCACCAACGCTAGAGTGCTGATCTTTCTGTTAGCATCTTTAATACAGGAACACTGACACTCAATGAAAGGCACAGAACCCTCAATCACCCTTTACTGTATTGCTCATCACAGCTATAAATCACTGTGACAATCCATAGGATGCTCTTTACTAGGTACAGCAGCTATGAAATGCACCACTGAAACATTCATAACCAGAGCAAAGATAATACTTGCAAATAGTATTGCAAGTTTGATACAATGTTTACTAGCTCATATGTAGAGTCTGAAAAAAATAGTATACATCTCAGTAGATAGGTAGAAAAATGGTTATAGCTCCATGTTTAATACTAGTTGGTAAATACTTAAAAGCGTGACTAGATTTGTTGTACAAGTTAAACGAGGAATACCCTCTTGGCTGTTCAGGGCTTTGGATATATTATTTATGCATGATAAAGTGATAGCTTTGTGTTTTTACGCGGCTGACATTAAAAAGAGTGAAACCTAAGCAAAGACGTTCTTACCACAATAAATCCATTTCTGAGGTTTGGGGGCGCTCCACAAGTCTTGGGTGGGCTGATAGAAAGACTGAAGCACTGAGGTTCCATCATCCTGGACATGACACACAGACCACAGTCAGTTTCCAGCACTGTGCTGTATCTAAAATACTACTAACCACATGGTGCGTATCCACCTTTCTACTGTCTGAAACTAAGCTGTGTTAGAGCATGATTCGTTTTGATTTGATTTGATTTGATTTGATTTGATTTGATTTGGCTTGATTTGATTTGAAACTCTGTTAAAACATATCAAGCATGAATAAAGTCATAAAGAATGTCACAATAAAGTCAAAAAATAATTTCCATTGCCGTGCTCACGGTGTAAAGAAAGTAATATGTCAAAACACGTTCAAAATTAGCTTTGCATTAGATTATGTGTGAAGTCATCATGTGGATGAAGTCATGTGTGAGAGTGTGGGTTGCCATGCATGTCTGCGTGTCTTACTGCAAGTGCTGGATATCTGGTTCCTCGCAAGACTTGTGTTCCACTCCCAGCCCGGAACAATGGAGACCCCCACTGCTCGGCGCAGGGTTGTTGCAGCTGCGGGTCCTTGACCTTTGACCCCCAGAGCAGGAACCCCATGTTGACCAACAGCTCCAGCTGCCATGAATAACCCCTGAGAGAAAAGGAAGGGACTGCTGATTCAACCATTGTTGTTACTGATCGTGCAACCTCTGAGAGCAAACATGCCTATGAGAACGGCATATTGAGAATATTTAGCCTTTTAACGTTTAACTTTTTGGAGGGATTAAGAGCAATTTAACAATAACTTGTTATTACTTATCGAGTGCCCTGTTGTCAGGATTAAAGTTTCAAAATGTTCAATATAAAATATTTCAGCTGTGCTACTATGTTGTAAACTGCTGTTGAATACAACTGTATGCAGACATGATGGCAGCTGAAGTTTCACAACAGTCAGAAAAACGTTAATTTATAAAATAATAGTTTTATTCTAAATTTTAGGTGATTTGTAGGGCATCGTTTCAATGTTTTCAGTTGAACAAGTGAACACAAGCACCCTCTAGTGGGTAGAAAAATATTTAAGTAACTTATGTCCTTGGTTGACAAAATGATAACACGTTCATGGGTGCTGTGGGTCCTCTAAATCTTAGAGGTATTGGAGGATGACTTCCAAATAGTTATTTTTGTTGGGAGGTAGGCTCTTCAATACCAGGCTTCTAACAGAACGCAGATCAAGCGTAGGTTGGTAGGTAGGCGGTAGGCTGCTTACCTGGTTGTTCTCCAATGACAGTACCCTTTTCACAGGCCTGTCCTGAGGTACCAGGCCTGCAGACACATCTACACTCTGTGCCCGTCAGAAGGGGCTGGCCGTTTTTCCGGCAGGGCAGACAGTGACACGGGTGCTCCTCTGCCAGATACTGCTCCGTGGCTCTCTTCAGGAGGAGCCTCTTCAGGCCGGCGCATTGCACCTCCTTCACCAGCTCATACAGAGGACGCAGCTGTGATAGAGTTCAGAGCTTGTTAACTTCCAAATATGAAAAAGATAAAAGATAGAAAGAAGAGAAGCAATACAGAATGAGGCAAGAAAACCGAAAAAGTGTTTATAAAAAAACTCACTTTTAAAGACACAATAGAACGAACAAATTATGTATCAAGATAATAAGCGAAAACACCGCTGAATTAGATAACGGACACCAAATGACGACAAAACTCAACGCGGAAGAAAATAAAGAACGATTAAATCGAGCGTTACAGGGAATTAAAATGAATTATAGTAAACCTGCAAATGTTGAAATCAAAGTGAACGATAGATACACCAATCAGACGTTCCTCTCGCACCTTTTGATTGACGACCTCAGGGAAGTCTTTGACAGACGAGGCCCAGTTGTCGTAGATCTCTCCGTTAGCCTCCGGGTTCTCCACGTCCAGGACGCTCAAACCACTTATAAAGGCTGGGTCCCCACCGATGACATTTGTCTTGAAGTGCATCTTGTTTGTGCTGTCTCCTGCAGACAGTGGATAGCAGCGACTCACTGTCAGTCATCGTCAATTCAGGCTAATTTCATCTCACTTTGGGAATCATAAATTCATATGTATTTTCATATGCTGTAAATTCATATACAGTAGTGAGAAAAACAGTTGTAAACCAGCTAGACTTTTCTGAAATAACATTTCTGAATAAGAAATTGTAAACCTACATTTAAGTCTAAAAAATAATTCACTCACCATCGTTGGATTTAAGAGCTTTAGTCAGTTTTTCACAGGTAACTGTGACCTTCTTCCTGAAGAAACGACGTTTCACCTTTCTCCAGCACCTCTGGTACTCTATATCTGTTGTGCCTTTACACAGACAAGAAATGAACCACTTCAAAGTTTGATAAGTTAATGTTTTGCAGTACTCAAAATCACAAGCTTGTAGGCACCAAATTCATGTACATTTATCCTCCTGTTGTCCTTTTTAGAGGGACTTCTACCACGCTTACAGCTAACAGCTTTACAATGTTCTCTTGTTGGAATTCAGCGGTTGCACTTTGCTTAACGTGAATGATATATGAAATTTGACACATTTAATAGCATTATTTCTGTTAAATTCTCTTACTGTGCCTGTGCCATTTTGTGTCTACTGTATTCTACTGTATTCTATACATCAAACGTACTGAAATGTGAATGTGATAAATAGTTCATAAAAATCTTCGCTTACTTTGGCCAGTAAAAATATTCTTGGTGACAACAATTTTCAATTTACGACTCCCCTTGGCAGGCGACCCAAAAATACAATTCAGGATGATGCACTCGTTACTTGAATTATTTAGGTTTAAAATAGTAGCATCTGGGGCTAACCAGTAAAGCTAAATGCATAACACAAAGTCATATCATCAAAATAATAATTAGGCAATAATAATTAGACAGAATGCTCTGCCAGTGCTGCAGATGGATTTATTTGATTATGCAACGTCACTGATGCAAACAGCAACTCCATTCCACCAAAGCACTCACTGGTTGACTCCAGAGCCTGTCGGTCAAACTCCAACAAGGCCTGGTACTGGCCTCCAAGAGAGCCCTCCGACAGGTAATGGCTCCCATACGTCTGCAGCAGCCTGCGGTACGCTGAGTATTCATAGGTGATCGGCAGCGAGGACAAAGCCTTCCAGAAGCCCTGGGCCAGAGTGAGGTACTGGGGAGCAGAGTTCTGGAACTGGGCCAGCTCCACTTGGTTCTTCAGGATTAGAAGTTTGTGAGCCTGACGGATGAATGGGGAGAAGATCGTGAGCTTGGCGAGCAGAATCGTTTTTTGTTTTTTTGGTAAGGTGAACTTGAGGTGTGTTTTAGCGCAATCGATTAGTGAAGTAAAGCTTCTTCGATTAAAAAGATTTTACTATAATAAGGTTCTCATATCCAGTCTGTGAAGAATCTTGATCCCAATCCTAATTAAGGTATATTACAAAAGAAACAATAGCACCAATAAACAACTGTTTACCCCTAAAGGTTCTATGACAGATTCTGCAACAGGCTGGAAACTAAAAGTCACTCTCCCCTCTCACAAAAACTACAATCAAGTTGCTCCTAAGCAAGACCCTTGACCCCAACTCATCCAGTTTAGTTGCTCAGTGGCCAACAGAGGCTGCTCTCGTACAGCTCCTTGGTTTGTCTATTGGCGCGTAACTTGGTGTCCCTTAAAAAGAGCAGACAGATGTAAACAGCATGAGGTAGATCATAGTGCAGAGTTTCTGAGTCACCTTGTTGTCAGTGAGCTCTTTGTGGAAGGTGCGACGGTCATGTCCAAACAAGGCGTTGGCCTGAATATGTTGCATGTAGGACCAGGAGCTCTCATAGGATTCATCAGACTCTTCGTTGTCTACTGTCACCTGGTACGGTATGAAAAAGTGACTATAAAACGCACAATCCAGCTATAATTTAAGCAATGAATTTTGAAGTATGTATCTAATCTTTTACTAGATTATTTTACTAGATTTCCACTTAATCAGTGATATCAAGGGAATGTTATGAACATTTCTGAGAAAATGAACTATGGTCATTTTTTATTTGATCTGAAGTTTACAAATTACCCTTGATATAATATAAGGTTCATTTCAATAAAACAATGTCAAATCTCAATTTTTGCTATTTTTACTTGGGTGGCCCTCAAGTAATTACAATCAACAAATAAGATTATTATGATTATTTCTTTATGGGAATGTAATCCCTGTCATGTTAAACGTAATGTACACTACAATAGTATTTTATTTCAAATTCAAGAAGTCAGGTCTTTCTCCCTGAGTTCCTAATTCAACCACCAGAGGGCGACATGATCTTCCCTCCCCTGACACTCACCTCAAAGTTGTACCTGAGGACACTCTGTGGCAGTCTATAATAGACCTTATGGTCTCCACTGAACACCTTCCTGCATTGACCTCCAAAGCTCAGCGTGTTAATGACCCCGGCTCTGAGCTTTCCTGTTAGAACATCATACCTGAAAAATATAACATTATATACCATTTGGTTGGCATCTGTATACATGGTTAAGGCCATGACGCACACTGAAAAGTGATTTGAAATCACCAGAATATGTCATGAAATAGCACAACTGACCATGAACATATCAAAACTACTAATGCTTTGTATTAATCTATGCAGGAATGTTGTTGAAAGCACCAAAAACACTGAGTCCTGTTCAGTAATACTGTTAAAGACTGATCTGACTGATTGCGTAGTTCATTTACCATCACGCAGAATCCGATATAACTGTCATTTAAGCTATAGGAAGACAAAACCTGGCTTTGGATGTTAGGAAAAAGGCAATGCAGTGACAAAGACCACAGCAGTTGAACATTTTTTCCTGACAGTATAAAGATGTTATCAGGAAGATACCTTGCATCACAGAATGTAATTGAATTGGGCTTCCAGAAGGTTCAGATTCTGATGTGTCATATCAAACCCCATTTATAGAACCTATGTACTATGTATACATGCTATTCAGACCCAAACACACCTAGTCTCTTTCACTACACTGGCATTGCACCAGTTGGGCCAACAGCCCACAACATGTCACTTAATCATTTCTAACCCACTAACTATCGATCTCAGCACATGGAAAAGCTTCTGGCTACTGGCTTGAAACAGCCAAATTGGCAGTTTAGAAGCTACACTGACTGTACTAACAGTCAGAGGCTATTGTGTCATCTGTGTTCACTGTCTAGCTCTGCGTGTAGTCAGTGTTTGCTGTTGCTAGGGGTTTCTGCTTACCCTCTGCCTGTGAAATCGGAGTTAGGCGGCGTTTTGTCAACGTCACATACGGTGTGGCTGTTCTCCGGGTCGCAACCCCTCTCGTCTAGGCCATCTTCACAGTCCTGGTCCCCATTGCACACTAGGGACTGGCTGATACACTGGCCTACACGGACCACAATGCACCAATTACAGATTGAAGTCTTTCATTGCAAATTGATACTTTTTTTTTTTTTTTTAAAGACACCATCATTTTCAAGGACAGAAGGTAACAGATCTTCGCTGACAAAAATATGACATTATAAGAGACTTGATCATCTACAAGAAATTGGACAACTGGTCATAGCAGT
The DNA here is from genome assembly GCA_900302305.1 of Polymixia japonica. Classification (NCBI taxonomy): domain Eukaryota; kingdom Metazoa; phylum Chordata; class Actinopteri; order Polymixiiformes; family Polymixiidae; genus Polymixia; species Polymixia japonica. The sequence continues at coordinate 30,564 of OMKK01081623.1, read as the reverse complement.
TCTCTTTTTGTGATTCTGTGACAGAATTGACAACATATTTGTATCCACCTTTGACAGGTTGGCATGTGTTAATTTCAAGCCCTTTAAATATATGGATTTATATGTCATGTTTACTTAAAATGTAACTCAATCATTTTGAATTAAATATCTTATCTATCTCTCACACAAAGGTTTAAACCCTTTACCATATGCCCCATCGTGTAATATTCTTTGCTTAATGGACAACCTACAGCCAATCAGAGTCCAGAATTCTCATGGGCCGTGATATGACCCAAACAAATGTACCTGAGGTGCAACGGAACCTTTCCTCACAGCCCGTTTCCAGAGGGCATCCTTTCTGTGGAACACACGGCAGCGTTTGCATGGCTTCTCCTGAACATGGCGCGCCTCCGTATTGGGCGTACACCTCCACCTGACGGGTGCGTGTCTGAAGAGCAGAAATTCAATGAATGAAAGAAGTGAAGGAATAGAATAAACATCAGAATAAAGGACTTTATTCCCAGTTGACAACAAAGGACTGGAATCTGTCTCAATGGCACTGATGCAAAGTAGAGACATATATATACTGTATATACATACAATATACATACTGTATACACATTGGCAACTTACATAATAACACAATGCATACTGACACTTAGTACACTTGGTCTCTGTGTGTGTGTGTGTGTGTGTGTGTGTGTGTGTGTGTGTGTGTGTGTGTGTGTGTCCTCTTTAATACCTTTGCTCTAAGGCAGCCATCACACTCAGACCACTCTCCATAAGACCCCCATCTGCAGTTCACAGGCTGTTCACAACTATAAAGAATAACCACAGCGGTGAAAACATTTACATTTTTCGTAGCTGACGCCGTTATCAAGAATGACAGTGACAACTCTGGCATAAGCCTAAATGACCAGAACAGTAACATTTACAAGCAACCAATACTGAAGAGTGCAACGATCAAAGCCATAGTGCCCAGAAAGTGGATGGAGAAAATATCCCTGTCTCCCTTAAGTGTTTATGAACATTAGAGAAGTGCTGGAGCCTGTGAGATATTATGCAATATATACCGAACAGGGTGAAGAAAGAAGAGCAGCAGTGCCAGGCAGGACAGAGTGACAGCCAGGTCCACCTACGGACAACATATGAATGAGTTTGTTGTCTATCCTGAATTACGTCACACAATAATGTCTGAGAAAATCCTGAAAAAAGTGCAAAACCCATGAAAATTGTATCTATAATAATCGGAAATCAATTACAATCCACTGATTTTGGTGTCAAGGTCAATTTCGTTAGATGTGACGAAAGTTAAGTTTGATATACATGAGGTATACATGATATCCATGATATAATCACCGCGCATGATACCACAACGAACTGCATCATAATAAACATTGACATGTCAAAGTTGGAACATGTTTTCAACATAACTAAACTGTGAATGCAATAAGTTAGCTCAGAGAATGGTTGTAGTCAGAGTGATTTACCTTCATGATGTGTACCTCAAAGCAGGACTTGCCATCTGGTTTTACATTGTAAAACTCAGTCATATAACCAGTGGGGGGAGATTGCTCAACAGCACCCCGAGTTCAGGAATTTCCACACTGCAGAAACTCTCTGTCCCTTCCGCCTAACGCTTGACAATGAACAAAGACCTACTTACTGCTTTCCTAGTACCTAGAGATGAGCAGTGAATGGAGGTCTTATGTACTTTTCCACAACAACAATCCAATGCCAGCAACTGTGCTTTGCTTTTAAAAACGTGTCCTAGTTTATTGCCAACTTCAGTGTGAGTTTTCTTTTCCAGTAAAACATTGATACACTTGTTTGTATTGTTATATTTGTATTGCATCGATATGAGGCAATGATGAAATCGTACTGCTTATTTGTCATGACGGCATTGTCAATGCCACGGTAATCCAATAGTTGTGAAATAATTGTTTTTCCTGAATAAACCACTCAGTATCTGAATCTTCACTATTTGCACAAAAGTCACAGAATCCTCATCTGACCTTATCTGATACCTTTGACTGCATCACTGTGTAAACACAATATGCAATTTGAACGTGAAACAACTTCAAAGGAGATAACTGTTTTCCACCAACTGTATTTGAGTATTAAAAGTATTAAATAAATACTCATGAAATTGAGTATTGTAAAAGTATTACTTTAATCCACACTTTACCTTCTAAATATTCAAGCAGATGCCTATGTACAGTAGATCAAGTCAAGACAGCCAAAGCCTGTGCATTCATGTGTCTTTGTGTGTGTGTGTTTGTGTGTGTGTTGTGTGTGTTTGTGTGTGTGTGTGTGTGTGTGTGTGTGTGTGTAGTTCGTATGTATATGTATTGAATATGTGCATGTTTAATCGTGCACATACATACACAAATCATGTGTATTAGCACGAATACTCTAGTAGTAGTATGCTGTCAATTTAATTTTCTGAAAAGGCTAATTTTAAATAGCAATCAGTAACAATGTGATAACATTGAGGCAGATCCTGATATCCCTTAATTCTCATATTCTACCAATGATCTTTTTACGCAATTTGCTGTGATGAAATGGATGAGTCCTCAAGGGTGTAGATTTCAGGGTTGGGGCGTTGTAACCATTTTGATAATTGGAACTGGATAATAACCCCCCACCCCTATCATAAATGAAAAATGAGTTGCTTTTGGAAAGCATAACAAAGTAATTTGTTTTCTAATTATCACCGTCCTTAATAAAGAAACAAAAATACCCTCCATATGACATGGGTTGTGTGTCTATGCTGCAGCTCCTAGTTGAATTGTCTTCATAATATAAACACAGAGGTGGCTGTCAGGTGGATGTCTAACTTGTAACCTGTAAGATAGATTGCCATCCACTATTAAAGGACGGCTCCATCTGCATTATTTTCTTGGTTTTTAAAATGGAAACGCACACTCAGCTGTTACCAAAAAGCAGTGACGTTGATTGCAGCGGCACTGATGGGGGTCAGGGGTCAGGGGTCAGGGGTCCATAATAGTAAAGACTTAAAAAAAATTGTTAGTTCAGAGTAGGCTACCATCCAGTGGTTAAGTAATGTTCTCTTGTGGAGTCCTGCAGCAAAGCACTGTGACCAAAACATCATTGACACAAACGTCATTTTAGCCAGATGGCAGACCCATCTGTTTTGTCTTAACTATTGGAAATAAATAGTCATGAATCATTTTCTATCTGGCAAAATTAAGACTCACATCATCCTCCTAGCTCAGACCTCAGTTTGTTGCTAGGTTCCCAACTCTTTTCTTGTTGAACATTTTAAAGAGATGGGGTACTTGTACTTGTACTTTTGGCCATTCAAAAGTCTAGGTTATAGGATAAGGTATGCTTCTTACTACAAGTCTGCAGACTTTGGAATAACCTACCTTAGGAAATTCAGCACAAGTCAGTATCTTCTTTTAAATCCCCTGATTTTATGCACTGATTATTTGCTTTAATGACCGGCTGCTGTACCCAAGGCAACTATGTGCAATTTAGCATTAATGGTAGATATCTGCCAAGTTGACTGTAAAATAAGTTATTTGTAATTTCTAACAGGCAGAAATAATAATTACAAAAAGCTACAGAATGAACCTGACTTATCCACTTGTTAAAGAACCAGAAATGTATGTAGATCCTGACTTTGAATAAGTCAGTTGCTTGAAGCTTGTTTGAAGAGGGTTTTGCTGTACATTTCTTGTGGATATGCAGTTTTTCTTCAGTGATTTCTAATGTGCTCATGGGTAACATCTGTCCCTGGTGGTAATGTCGTCGCTGTGGTGGCCTCGAGCTTTTTAATATATAGAAAGGAAACACTGATATGCCTGTTTAATGATAGTGCTCCTCTTCCCTTTATCCAGTTGATACATGAGATCAATCTGGACATGCCAATCTCCAGGGCCCCATCTGTCTCCAGCAGATGAACTACGATCATCTCTGAATGTTGTGCAAGCACACACACCCACAACCAGAGAGAGAGGCCAACAACTTGACAGGAGATGCGATTCTAACTGAAATTTTCATGGTTCAATAGTTTATATTAGTTATATATAATAATTTATGATCATTTATGTTCTAAAGCTTTGCGTTTTTATGTATAAAATGTACCATTTTCAAACCTCACCAGTGTGTGGTGTGGAAAAAAAACAACAAAGGTCATAGGTTAAGAATGAAAAATGATATGTTCCTGCAGAATGAAGCAGGTACATCCACCCGAACAAATGATTCCAATAAAGAGTGATAATGGTTTTTCAAGAAGCCATATTGGCAGACTCTTGCTTTTATGGGTACAACTGGATCAACAGGATGCCTTTCTTACAACTGTTGAGAGCTCTGTGTTCACAGTCACTTCTGTTTGTCCACGTGTTAAGCAGAGTAGTGTGGGCTTAGTGGGTGGTCTTACAACGCAGGTCAACACAGAGTTGTTGTTGACATGTTGTGGGCAGAGTCAGACTCACATGTTCTAATAATAGACTACATTTTGAAATCCAACTCCATGGGCTGTGTAATAGAGCTTGTTATTGAAAATGCATCGATAGTCCAGGATGTGGAGAGCTTTGCCCAGGAACAGATCTTTCAGAACATTACAATGTCCTGTGGTACGTTTGAGCACTTGATGCCAGCGCATCTACTGATGACTGATGACGTGATATATCCCATGGAGAGTGAGGTAAAAAGGCACATTAAATCTGTAATCCGATCTTTTCAAATAAGATTTGAACCAGCGAGAAATCCGGTACAAATCGTATTTCTGTGTCTGGCCAATCAAATCAAATTTCAAGTGTTTTTTTTTCATCACTCTCCACACATCAGGGTGTCATTTTAGGTCACACTTTGCGCCAAAGAGGCAAACACACACGGAGGAGAGGCAGGGGAACGCAAGTCCCTTGAGCAACCCAGCGATATCCTGTCTAATTTGATTGTGGAGGGAGGCCTCGTTACAGGCTAAACTCTAAGGTATGAATAGGAACAAAACTATTTTTATGAGGTAGCACCAAACAACATGGTGTAACAGGGTGTACCCTTCTCCTTTGTTGACAAAGTCCCGGCCGGCAGATGTGTGCCATACTGCAACTTGAGATAACTCCCATAAAGACAATTGAAACCTCATACAAATGTGATCTGGTCAGTTGAAAATGACTGTGTGGACAGGCAGGTTAAAAGAACAGATGTTAAAAACAAATCTGATTTGCCTGCTGTGTGAACATCTGCTTTTGTGTTCACACTTCACTAAATACGACAGACCTGGGTCATATGTGGAAAAAAAAGCAAAAAAAAAAAAGAAAATCTGCTTTGGGACAGTTTTTTACTTGCAGTGTGAACGGGTTTCCTACAGCCCTCTGGTCCCGCCTCCACTGACCAGAGAGCTGAGCTCCTACTCCCCAAAAACCACCGAAAGATGTCACCCTGTTCTCCGTTTGTGGTGTGTTATCCTACAGCTGTGCTCTTCTTGGACGTCAGAGTACATTTACCAGGACGGCGGAACAGTCGGTGTCAACAGTGTATACATTTGAGCTAACCTTGCCAGGTGGGAGTTGTCCATTTTTTGGGGGGATTTTGCGTCGTTTCTACGTTATCAAGAAAGCCTGATTGTTTTTTTTGGAAAGGGCAGGTTTTCAACTTACTAGAGGGGTGAGTTTCTACGCGTTTGCTGCATGTTCACGTCGGGTAGCCTTGGCCATGCGTTTGGTGATAAACAAATGTAGTATTTAGCTGATGGATATTCTACACTTTATATGCTCTCACCGGATATTAAAGCTGAGCCGTTTTTGCAAATTTTCCTCATAAAACTGGTCCAATTCCCAAGTGTCCAAGATCCTGCACCCAGAGCCCAAATCTTGAATCTAATCTACAGATTAACGGGATATGTTATACTAAAATTGTGAATAGTAATAATAATAAGTTGCATTAGTACAGCCTAGACCAATAGTCTATTGCGGTCGTTTACAATCATTAATGCCAGAGCAAATGCCCGGCGGTGTAAGTTACATCATTTAGACTGCATTTAGTGTACTGTACTGGTTACTGTGTAAACTCTAACAAGTTATCACTAGCCTGCAAGGGAAATCTATAAATAGATTTTAGTAGGCGCTTTCCCCAAAACATCCCTACAACAAGTGCATGCATTTACAATATTAGTCGAAATGCCAAATCTGTTAGTGTCATTACAATTGCTACCCCGAGCTAGAAGTAGAAAGTTTCCCATGTAAGACACACGTTTAACTGGGCAATGAATCACAGTTCAGGGGTTTTGTCCTCCAAAATAACACTGTGCTGTTTTATAGATAAATAACAATTTTATAAATAAATAACACCGTTATTTGCGTTTAATTACCTGGCACTAACAATCAAGTGCTCCTCCCTATCTGAAAATAAATAAATTAAAATATAATAATTGTCGTTTAAGTGGCGTTAGCTACGAAATATCAGAGACGTTCATACTAGGCATTAACATATAAATAAAAACATAATAGAACTGTGCAGAAAACAATAGAAAATTCGACTTTGAGTGTCCATGTGTCAGCCACCCCCTTTTTTATCAAAACAGAGGCTTGTGCTATCTGCAGTTGTGTGGGTAGTTTTGTCCACAGCATACACCTCTTCTGTTACTCTGTCTTATCAGCATGAGACATCCGTCCTGAGGATGTATGGGACATGTTTATTCCTCTGGAGCAGACTGAGTGAATACACCCATTAAGTTTAATCTGGTGTATAGTCTAATAGTGATATAGTTGGCTACAGAAACGTGTCTGTTTATATTCACTGATGCAACCACAAACTAAAATGTGTCAAGGGAGGCAAATGTTTTTCATTCCTTCTCCCGTATTTGAAAATGTTGTTGCCATGAAGCCTAGATAGACCAGACTGGTATTATCAACATAATCATGATGATAATAAAATAATAAAACTTGAACACTAACACGAGGTCTGGATGGTGTATATGGAATATAGGAGGCAGACTGTAGATCTATCTTTTATGTAACTCAAAAAAAAAAGAAGATAAAATAACATATAAGAAGTATGATATAGTAAATAATGGAGGTGCCAGTGCTGCAAATACTTCAATTCTCTCGCCAAAGTGTCCAATTAGGAGCAATAAGTGACCTGCATCGATAATTGCTTCGATCATTGTTTATAATCTATCGTCATAACCTTCTGTTGCTGACCGAGGGATGCAGAAGTGCTTTGTGTTCTGATTGGTAGCTGCTGTTCATGCATGTCAGTCTCATACAGTATAAGTATCTTGATCTTGTTTGTTTACGACCCTATATTTATTTCTACGAGGATCGGTGAAAGAAAGTCAGGAGACAGGGCCAGGATGTAGGAGGGGTGGATTTCACAAGCGCTGGCTAGAGCCCAATGTTATTGGCAGGGGATGGATGTCATGTTCAACACTGTTTAGTCAGTTTTGAAACAGCTTTCCAGACAAACCCAATAGGCCAAGGATAACCGATGGAATAATGAACAAAGGGGACAGCGATCAGAAATCTGTCCTCTGACCTCCCTTTCTGCCTTCTGAGTGTGACATCTCCAGACCCACCGGGTGTAATTCCTGTGCCCGGGACACAATTATTTCTGTGGTGTTTAAAAACCACTTGGTTAATTCTTACTGACAAATATTGGTAATTGATTAAAAAAATAAATAAATCCATAAATAGGCCTATTTAAATATTTACTAACAAATAATGATACATATTTCAAACACTGATCTAGAGCTATTGTGCTAATCAGGTTGTTTGTTACGCTAGCATTAACCCTGTCTCACCTCGCTCCCTTTCCTCATCCTCTTAATTCTCTAGCACTGTTGTTACCAAGGTCCCTTTTTTGTTTTGCTTTTCTAATTTGGATCGACTTTTGATGATCTGAAGCCATGTTTGCAGTTAGCTAGTAAAACTAAATGGACGTGGCTATTTTCTGGAGAGCACTGTAAGGCATCCTTAACTGACCAAACCATTTCAACAAAGTAGGTCAAATGTAATTATTGGACAACGCCCCTTTGATGGAAAATTATAAATGTATCATAAATGGGATCAATATTTCCCAGAAATGTACATTTCATTTGAGTGCCCTCCTAGGCCCGTCCTGGCCCAGGGCCCGGGACAACGTACCCAGTTGCTCCCCCTGACTGTACACCTGGACATCTCTCAGACTTAAGAATTGTGTTAGAGTGAATCTACATTAACTAGAAAATAATCAAATCAAACATGGTACACAGTGTTGGGCTGAGCTACTTGAAATAATTTAGAAATGAAGCTACTTAGAATAAAATCTAGAAAGGGAAAGGTTCATGTCCTAAAGGGTGCTAATTTCAAGAATCAAAATATTTAGAAAGTGTACAGAGTGCACACAATCACAATTTTAGTCTTCTTACTATAACATGAGTGTATGATAGGTTTGCAACTTGCAAGAAGTTATTTCAGTACCGAGCTGTAAAACCTGTTTTTTTAAAGAGTACAGGAGTGGTCGGCGCCTCCCCACTCAGTGGTGGTAGTGGGCTTGGCCTTGGGTTGGGTGAGTCAGGTTGACTGCATCGAGTCAGTAACATTCACCCCATGTTCCCTACAGAGTTGAACACCATGGCTGCACCCCTCATCATGCTCCTCTTCCTCCTTCATATCTTGACTGTTTCAGCGCAGGACCTGGCCCCTGAGCAAGGTATCGTTTTATTTATTTAATTTACGATGTATGAATTATGTTATGCGCTATGACTGTCTGGTCAATTTACCCGCGTAGACCAAATAGACTCCGTTCTGCCAGTAGGAGCAATTTTAATATGGCAGATTTACAGAAATTCTTTGGTTTAGGTTAATTTATGTATATGCTCATTCATCAATGCATACAGAAATATATGGAAGAAAGGAATCCAAAGAAACCTAACGGGTTTATTAAGCTACTACTAGTACTCTAGAGCTTAAATGACTAAATATAGACATTAGCATGTGAGTGTAACACTGGAAATCTGACTCAGGCTTGGGTATATAGTGTCATTACTTTTATTACATAACTTGCATTACACGTTGTGCTATGTTCTTTGCAACTTTTAGGTTTTGTAATCGATGCTGCTTTCTAGTATTTCTTGAAGAACAGATTTTCAATCTTAGTGGGGTTACCTGAATAAAAGTAAAAAAACAATACTTTTTACTTTTTAAAACAACACCAGCTGTAACTGATTATTGACAGAACTCCACAGGGAAATCTCAACCAAGACAAATATCAAATTGTTTTAGTCACTTAGTAACTGTGCTGTCTAGGCATTCGGAAATCTCTTGCACAACAGTAAATCACTATGCAGAGAGCCACAGAGAACAGCCAACAGTTTTCTAGTGAAGTGGCTTCCCAGGAATTCTAGGGAGCAGCGAGACCGCTCCTCTGGGGCACTGCTGAAGAATGGGAAACTGTTTAGTTGTTTAGAGGCCCCCCTCTTCAACCAACACCCATTCAGTGACATTCAGCGCACTGTATATTTGCATACATGAACAGTGTTGCATTCACATACAGCGGGACTGACCAGGCGTTGACCATTAAGTCACATGCTAACATCCTGTGGTTTGTCTTGTTACATACCATCCCCTCTACCTCTGCTCTCTAGCAGCTTTTACGTATCCTGTTTTGCCTTACAGTTGTATCCGGGGTTAACGAACCTGCTCTGTTCTGATATGTCTTACTTTACCCTGTATCAAAAAATCAGGGCGAAAGAGGTCAGTGTTGGGCCAAATTGTTCACAGAAATGGTTTACCTAGAATCAGTGTTGCATCACACCACTATGTTCTATTGGCACCCAGATTTGTCCAAGGGGAAGCACGTTCGCCAACATACAAACAAAGGTATTCGTAGCTGCACACACGCTGCATTCAATGTCACGTTTAATTCAATTGTCGTATTCACTTTAAATTCCCCCTCGGTGAATTGCGCTGCTTTCACGGTGACCGAGAGGAATGCCTGCACAACTTTCACGTCTGCACAGTAAAAGCACAGTACGTAAGATCACGGCTGTTTGTAAGTGGTTCATATCACTCAGCCATAACTGCATTGCTCTCAACGTGATTGCATTTCTAGAAGTGACAAATGCTTATTTTACAGGACATGTTTCTCCTCCTGTACTTCAGGACATGCATAAGGTTGTTGTTTTTTTTATATAATGTAATCCTGTCTCTTTGCTATTTGGGAAAAGCAAAGGTTCAGTGCTGAAATCACAGATATCAGTGAGCTGGGCTTCAACCAAGGAAGGAAATGGCTTTTCTAATCATATAGGACAAAGCCGTTCCCCCAGAGAGTGCACTGATTGATGGAGTCCGAGCACACGACTCTCTAAATAGCCATTTGCCCCGAGTTCTGTCAGGAAGGACAATAATGAAAGCTTTTCACCCACAAATTGCATAAACATGTTTTATGTATTACACAGGTGGTATTATAGAGGGTGTGAATTATCCTTTTCAAATAAATAATTCTAGCTGCCATCTCCTGGTCCCTTGGAAATGACAGCTAAAAGCTAATTAAAACAGAGAGAAGGAGGATGTTTTAGTTTTATCCTGATATAGACTGTGTTGGTGCACTGGTAAAGAGCATGCTGTAAACACGGCGCTTTTGTGAGGTCGTAGCAGTTTGTCTTATAAAGTGGAGGCCTGGTAATGAGAATACATACTCGCTCCAAATTGATATTTCCACTTTGGAAATTTGTTTTTGTGGCTCAGGCAGCTGTGTTCACAAAATGCTTGATATCTGCTGTGCACATGTTTACCTACTCTAGAACTGAACTCGGCTTGGCAGACGTTAAGCACACACAGCTCCACTTGCTTTTACATACAAGCACTTAAACAAAAAGAAGCCTGTCAATTTGCAAACGTTCTGTTTGCATACCCAGTTTCTGGGTATGAACATACAGTTACGTTTTAGATATTTAGCTGAGCCTCTTATCTAGAACAGCTTACAAGAAGTCCAACAGCAGAATAAGCTTCGATTCCTACATCGCAAAGGTCACAACCTTGTTACCTTTAAACTATTTCAGTGACAACATAAAGCCAAGTTCAAGTTCAAATTCAAGTTCACTTTTATTTGTCGTATGTAGGTTAACACAAGGTCAACGGTACAATGAAATGTGCTGGACGAGAGAAACAGATCAGCTCAGTAATAGATATACTAATGATAAGACTAATAAAAAATAAAAAACAAATTTAGAGAAATAATAAAAAAATATAAGGATCTAATGTAAGAGGATGAACAAGATATAAAAATATAAGATATAAAAACAAACATTGCAAGAAATTGTATATATAAATTGTATATATAAATATAACACTATATACATATACTGTATGAAAAGGATTCCTGTGTTAAAGTGGCAAGTTCTACAATTATTGTATTTTATATGTCAAAATGTGTGAGATAACTTTCTCCCTCTCTCTCTCACACACACACTAACATACACAAAACACATTTGTCAACCCTACCCCCCCCCAGCAAAGCTAAGTGTCAGATTGATTTTTCTCTTAAACCGGAGTTAAGCACGGTTCCAAGGAGGAGTCAGAGGGCTGGTAAACAGGTTATTTTTAACCCTTTGCCCCCCCTGAAGAGCTGCTAAGCAGGCCAGAGGTATTCATCATCTCCTCACAGCTGCAAAGGAGCCATCTTGTCCTATCACTTCTTGGTACTCAGCCAGCTTTGGGTTGTGTTGTTTTTCTCTCCAACGTATGAGCGTGGCTAACTGACAGCCTCTGCTGCTAGCGGCGCGTTGCGTGAGATGGATGATAATTGATCAGAATGCCTTGTGGGGACTGTAAATAATCAGCAGTGTTTGCTTAATAGAATGTCAAAAGCCCTCCCGGGTATTTCCATGGTGACTCATGTTACATTTCTGTCCACTTCAGGAGATAGATTTGAATGTACACTTTACAATGATGCATTTTAATATCTCATTTTGTGTGTGTTGGAAGATGTTGGCGTAAGGTATACAATGATATCAACAAACAATCTTCTGATTACATAGCATGACTTTAACTACCCCTAATTATAGGCGTGACTTGCGTTACAGGAGAACAATGCAAAATTCCAATTTTCCAATTTCTCCTTTTCCGTCTTGCTACTAAATGAGGTTTTGAATAATATTGAAGGGATAGATACATTGGGATAGTTGGGGAATTTTAGCTGTCAAAATATGTTAGACCAACTCTAAATATGTTAGATAAATATGTTAGAGCTTCCACCAAAAAGGCCCAAACTAAACCCATGACTGCCCCCGCTCACCCCCGCCCACACGGCACCAAAATATACAGCTCCGCGATCGGCCTCTTCGCCCACCTGAAGACCCATAAGAAGGAGGACGGTCATACTCGACCACAAGTGAAGAAAATAGGCAGTAAGAGGCAATTCACCATTGACACCCCAAATTGATTAAATTTTATCATTTTAACACGAGCTTAACAAGGTGCATTTTCACAAAATTCAGACTGCAAACATGGAAAAATGATTTTTCTCCTAAACATTTCGGATGTTTTGCACTGATTTGAAAGTTACCTGAAAATGCAGAAAAAAGATGTCAAGGCCTTTGTCCCTATTTTCATGGAAATGCCCTGCCATAGCGCTTGTTTGCTTGGGCTACTGTGGTGGGGTGCTGCAATGCTTTCATAAGCAAGACAGGAATAGTAATTTAGGATTCGTCCAGCTTCCCTCTCTGTATCGCAAGCGTAGCTAACCAGTTGGTTCAAGAGCAAATCATCTCAATTATGTTGCTTAAACCTGTTGTTTGTACGTTGGAAGAGCAGTTCTGCTGTGCACACATGGTGTGAGTTTCTGCAGCCAGGGAACAGAATCCACATGGCGTTTTCTTTCTGAGCATTTCTGAGGACAGATATAATAAATAGTTTCCACGAAAGCCACGGTAGTAAACTTGCTGGTTGCGGTTTTAGAGGCGGAGTCCAGAGACTTCCAGGAAAATGCAGCTGTCTGCCCTACGGCTGGCTACAGGAGTTATGTTACACTCATTATTCCCTCCCCGAAGTGCACCTTATCCACCCTTGAAAGGCATTTGATTTATACAAGTTGCAACATGCATACATGCGCATAATAGACTTTTAGGATATTGCAATAAATAAGTGGAGGAAGATCATTTTGTTCAAGAATGCTTTGTTTAAATCTCTCTCTCTCTCTCTCTCTCTCTCTCTCTGTCACTATCTCACTCTCTCTCTGTCACTTTACCCTCACAGTGCTCAGCCAGAAACGCCCCCACTTCACAGGCTGTGTCTCTGCGAACATGGAGACTTTCCGCTGCAGATGGAATGTTGGAACATTCCAGAACCTATCTGAGCCAGGCCATCTCCGGTTATTCTACATAAATAAAAAGTGAGACAACTAAAGCAGTCATCACTAACTAAAAGAAAGGATTAATTAATTTATTTTTTAAGAAAATCTGTGGTCATATCTGAAAAACAGCATTGCCCTAATTGGCCAATAGTTGAAGGGTAGGTTGCCAAAAATCCTCTAATACCTAGAGAAATTTCTTCGAAACCAAATAAACTTTGTTTTCGAAGGCTGGTTTGAAAAGCACTGGCACCCAAGGTTAAGCAGGTGCACTATGTTTATATCACAAATGTGTGTGTTGTTTTGTCTAAGCATTATCTGGCATTATCTGTTGTCTAAGCAAATTCCTTTTAATCCAAGACAAAACATGCTCTTTGTAATAATAAGTAAAAAAAATGACAACACCTCAGACATGTTTTGCTGATGTAAAACAAATAGAAATAAAACCCTTTGTACATTTAGCACGTTAAAAAATCCGCCTGTCTTTCCTGCATGCAGCGTTTCAGACACCATGTTGTGTTTCTCACTCTTTCAGACCTACGTATGACTCTCCTAAAGAGTGGAGCGAGTGTCCCCACTACAGCACCGACAGGGCAAACGAGTGCTTCTTCGACGAAAACTACACAACCATCTGGACATATTATAGCGTCCAGCTCCGCTCGCAGAACCAAACCATCCTCTACGATGAGGACTTCTTCCACATCGAAGACATTGGTAAACAAGCCAAGCCGCTACCTCTGTCCGTCCATCACAGTCATAGTGCTGTACATTTAATTCTTCTCCAGCCATGTTCACAGTTTTACCGGCCAACTGGATTTTTAGAACAGAATAGCCTCTTCAGACCATGGTTAACTACCTGCTAAAGTAGCAAGTAGAGTCGACGAATTTAGCATCCAAAAGAAAAATTAAATCAGTGGACCTTGTTAATGGGTCTGTTAAGTGATTTTATTTGAATCCAGTAAAAAAAAAACAGTTCTCCTGGACTGTGATTGATAAAACCTTGCTAACATTATTATCAACGCTTTCTGTAGTGCGGCCAGATCCCCCAATCGGGCTTAACTGGACGCTTCTGAGCGTGGGTCTAACTGGAACTCACTTGGATGTCATGCTGAACTGGGATCCACCACGATCTGCGGACGTACAGATGGGGTGGATGAGATTGCAGTATGAGGTTCAGTACCGCGAAGTCAACTCAACCCTCTGGAATGTGGTGGGTGTTTGTTTGTTTGTTTGGGTATTTGTTCGTTTGATTCCCATTTCTTGCCTGCAGTTCATTCACTAGCCACTGGAAGTGTGTGCTCTGTAGATATGCTCTAATTACACTTACACTTAGTATTTGTTTGATGAAAATGCAGTTTTGATCCAGCTTCAAATTGTGTGTTAATATGGTGTTCCAGTAAAGAGAGCTATGTTCTCCTTGGAGTTGTTTCCGGTACAGGCTCCGCTCTCAAGTCAGCTCCACTGTCAGGACAGGAAATAACAAACAGATTTATATATATGTTTTTACATCCCCCAAAGGATGTAACTTAAGAGACGGGTCTGATTGCAGCCGCGGCGGGGCACGTGGGCATGGAGGCTCGCGGGCATGCAGTCAGCAGCTCAAATGCCACTGGACCGTGCTCCTTAGGTATGAAACAAGAATATCGGGGGTATATGGACGGAGTTTATGTCTTATTTTGACAGAATAAATCGATAGCACGTGTAATAAGATACTGTTACTAGTAGAATTAATGAATCAATATATTTATTTTGTATTTCTTTGCGTGCATTTCCTGTCCTGACATTGGAGCTGACTTGAGAGCAGAGCTTGCACCGGAAGTGACCCCACAGAGGAGTCCTGCAGGCAGAGTGTTTGTGCAAATGCAACAGTAGCCCATATGCACAATGTAAACATTTGCAGATGTATGCAAGTCAATATTTTAACATTAAAAAGCATTGGGGCTAAATTTATAAAACAAAACTCAAGCCATTTAAGCTACAGCTGGCTAATATTGGTAAAAAGTGAAAGGTTTTGCTACCCGTAATCTAAGGGGCGGTTGTCTAAAATTCAAGGTACATTAACTTGTATAAAAGTAAAGCTGAAAGCATCTGGCAAACAAGAGTAACCTCAGTAGGGGTAAGTTTTCACTGTGTGGGCAACTTAAGGACAGGGCCATTAAACCTGGAGATTTCACAGAACGATAAGATGACTCTCTTTTCCACACCTAAGGTCGGCCTTGAGAAGAGTACACAGCGTTCACTTTATGGGCTTCAGGCTAGCGTAGACCATGAGGTCAGGATAAGGTGCAAGATGCTGGCTTCCAAGCACTTTGGAGAATTCAGCAACTCCATCTTCATTCCGTCTAAAGGTAACCGGTCAATTTCACCCATCTCTGTCATTTCAATTTTTGTACTTTTTTCCCCCCCATATGATTTTATTTCTCACTGTTCCTGTTCTTGTGTGTTTTTTTATCCCCAGTTTCTAGATTCCCAGTTGCAGTCTTATTAATCTTTGCTGCCTTGTGTTTGGTGGGCATCCTAATGCTGGTTGTTTCCCAGCAACAAAAGTAAGAAATTTGCTTATCTCTCACCTTATAGGCTTTTTGTGCAGTTCTGGCAGGTTTGGAAAAGTATGGAATATGGTTGAATCCAAATCGAGGTCTTCAAAAAACGCACCAAATCATGCAGCTAAATTACCACCTCACAGTGTATTATTAACCCTTGAGAAGTTGCATGCATACCTCTATTATTAGCAATATCATTAACAAAGTTGCCAAAAATCTGAAGCATCTATACATTGAAGTCTGTACTGACCTTTTCTAATGTCTGTCATCTTAGACATATTCTGTTTCTAATGATATTTCACGTTAGGTTTTCTGAATTTGTGATATGCATGGTTTTATAATGTCAAATTAAACCAAACACGTTTCCTCTGTGCTTCCCTAAGGTTGATGGTTATTCTTCTGCCTCCTATTCCTGGACCAAAAATCAGAGGAATTGACCCAGAACTGCTAAAGGTACTTCCCGATATATTACTATGGGTCATCCTATACAAGAGATATCTTATCCAATTTACTGTTAATCCTTCTGTTGCTAGGTAACGTACTTCAACAAAACATATGTGATTGCAAATGCCCACTTAGTATTCCCAATGTTAAATTAAACAAGAGTTTAATTTATTTTCTTTTTTAACCATAGCTGGTGTGGTGCAAATACATTCCATAGTCACCACCATACATTTTTGACAAATATGTGACTTTTGCTAGCTCCTCCGAAAACGGCACTTAGCAAAACTATCACTATCCAAGCCGCCATGGCGTTCAGTGGTGCGCGACGTTCGATTTGTAACTAGGCCGTTCTGTTTCCATTTGGGGAAAGCCAGAAGTGAAACTGGCTTTAACAAACAGCACTCCACTTCGCTTGGTTTAGATTGCTTTCATACCTGCAGTGAGTTGCGCCACATTTTGTGTGAGTTTGACCCCAGTCCACCGTTATCAAGGAGACCAGAGTCCACTTAGCTGGTCCGCACCTTAATACAGCATTCACACCTGAAACAAAACATTGAACTCTAAAAATCCCTTCTATCGGCCCAAGTATGAAAATTACCCTGTGTATTAGTATAATGTTGGATAATTTACACTTTAGGCTGATAAAAGAGCATTAAAAAGATAATAGAACACACATATTAAAGAAACTGATACTGGTTCTTAGAAGAAATAAAAGTTCATGGGGAGGAAAACTCCATTAAAACTGACTCCTAGTATAGCATTTCAAAATGTAACATGATACATATGAATTAAATCATTTTTTTAACATTATTTCTCACAGAAAGGCAAGCTGGCAGAGTTAACGTCTATCCTGGGTGGCCACCCTGACTTAAGGCCAGAGCTATACAACAATGACCCCTGGGTGGAATTCATTGACTTGGACATAGAGGAGCCCAACGAGAGATTGACAGACCTGGACACTGACTGTCTTATGGACCGCTCTCCATCCTCCAACTGTTCGCCCCTCTCCATTGGCTTCAGAGATGATGACTCTGGCCGTGCCAGCTGCTGTGAGCCAGATCTCCCTTGTGACCCAGAGGCGTCCCCTTTTCACCCACTCCTCGCCAACCTTAGCCCGTGCCATGAACCTTGCATCCCAGTCGCCTCGGATCCTAGCTCCCCCGTCGCTGGAGAGTCCCCCTGGGTAGTCCCTGGCAGAGGGGACCTGTATGCCCAGGTGAGCGAGGTGAAATCGTCTGGAGAAGTGCTGCTTACACCCGAGGAACAGAAGGAGGTGGAGAAGACCACCAGTAAAGACACAGAGGAAGAACTTAAGGTGGAAAAGGAGAGAGACAATACAAAGGCAAAGTTTCAGCTACTGGTCATAAATGCAGATGCAGGAGGGTATGCCTCAGAGCTAGACGCAGGAAAGGTGAGTCCAAGATTGCCCACAGAGGAAACTAGTAAACCTTTTCAGAGAGAAGGCTCAGGTTCTGTGCCATGCCAGAACTTTGGGGACTACCAAGGGCCTTATCTTGAATCAAGTATCACCCCCATACCTCCACTTTCCCCTGCCCCGGTCTACACCGTTGTAGAAGTTGTGGACACACAGAACAGCCTTGTACTGACACCAAACGCAACCCCTCCCCCACAACTTATCATGCCGAAGTCCATGCCTACACCGGAGGGTTACCTGACCCCTGAACTTTTGGGAGACATCACACCATAGATCAGCGGTGCATTGTAGATAATTGAGATTATTTGATGAAAAGCAAAGGGAACACTGTTGAAGAGTGACTGGTGAGTGCTCCGATGCGGAGTATAGAATGTCAGCCCTCTTAAAATAGAGAAGGACAAAATGTGTCTGTCCTCCCATCACCTCTAACCTCTTCTAACCTTCATCTTGTACATTAACGGGACTACTAGAGACTGAAGAGGTTGGGAGTTTGCTATAGTGGGAGAAGAACATTTGAGGGAGTGTCTTATTGAGGTAACCTGTTGTGCCAAGAGAACTGTTCAAAGGAAGATAATACCAAGTAGGTCTGGGTATTGTCTGAAATTGTTTAAAAGTAGTCCCAACTCTGATCACACATTTGTTTACAATCATGTCATCAACTGAGAAAAGTTTTCAAAGATGACTAAAAAAAGTATTTTGACTCTTCAGTGTTCAGAGAAATATGTGAGCTCAGTGAATGTTCATGCAGTTTTTGTGTGCAAAAAGCCGTTAAAGCTAATAGCTTTTTCCTTTTTTCAGGCTATCAGTGCATGAAATGTAAATAGGTGTAAACTTGCCAGGCAGATGATTATTATCATTGAATTTTTACAGTCATTGAATTTTAATTGTCACAAATAAACTACTTCAATTTTTTCCGTCTGTATTATTATTATACTTCTTAGCTAGTGAAATTTGAATGTATTCATTTATTTATTATATGTGTTTGTGGGCGCTCTAATCGTCCTCGTGCCACAGAATAATCTAATATTCGTAGCTAAATTCTTAGCGAACAGATTATAATTAGAGCTGTGTGCCTTTAATTAAACACTAGCTATATACGTTTCTTGCATATTACATTAGCCAGTCATTTACTCTTTCTTAGCCCAAGGACGAGCAGAGAGATGACAAAATTAACCCACGTCAATCTTGACAAGTTTATCGAGCAGTTCTCTGTCCTCGAACAGGTTAGTTAGTAAACCGATTATTATTAAGTTAACTCGATAACTTGATGATGTGTAACCTAGGCAACGAGACGATAAATCACATTATGATGTAATTAGGCCTCGTTACTGTTGGTTCTGTTGCTTTTCTTTTGTCCAAATAAAGAACATTACAGATATCGATGGAAAAAATAACGTACTGGAGATTGAACTCGAGGATGTCCAGAGGAGGTTGAAATTCTCGCTGACTAAAGAGAAAGGTTTGATTGAGGGTGAGTCGTTTAATTTGTTATACCATAACAGTAGGTTTTGTTTTCTGAAAGCGGAGGCGCCGACATGAGTTTAGCTTGTGTATGTCTCCCTCTACTGGTGGTCTGACCACTGTGCAGTCTCTCTTCACAGGCTCATAGCTGGGGTTGTGTGTGTTTGTACATACAGTACATATTGTCACATACTGTAGGCTAGTACCTGCTCAGGTCGGGATACTGAATCCAACATCCCATATCCATCATATATACCAGCCACTTTCCCCAACTTTCCCTTTCTTTCTTTACAGAATAGCCCTCCAAGCTATTTTTGGTTGCCTACCAGATCAGTGGCTAGGCAATCTTGCTAGCCATATACAACCTGCATTTTGCTGGTGACGACCTCACTCTTAGCCTGTTTTTAAATAAAGGATCAGCTGAGTTCTTAAGGAATACTTAAATAGAGAGTTCTTACAGAGTAGTTTAAAAATGCTTTGATACTCAAAAGAGTGTAATTTCAACCCCTGTTTGACATAGTTACTTGGTCAAATTAGAAATTCAGATGAATTGATCTTAGTGTAGTGACGATAATAATACTGATTAAGAAGAAGATGATGATGATGATGATGATGATTGGACAGTGTCAGACATATGTTATATATTCGTTGCAACTTCTTTTTAATTGCATACTTTTTAATCTATGTTTAAAAATTCATGGATTGTAACAACATGGGCGGTGTTAACCACAGATGGTGTCAAGTAAGCTTTCAGTCACAGAAAACAATATTTACTTTACAGTGATTGTGTAAACTCTCTGACACTTGTTGATCTATGTGGCTAACCCCACACATTTGGCACATATGTAAACTAAAACAAATCATGAGAAGTTGCAAACACATTTTGACCCACATCTGGATTGTGTTGCAGAGAGAGACAGTATGCTAGCAACACTGAACACACTCCAACAGTCTGTCCAGCAACAGTGCAACCTCAGAGGTACAGTTTATTTTTCAAAAAGCAGTTAGGTCACATTTTAGTTAGCCCCCTGGAAACCACAGTGAAATTCCTTAGATATGTAAAATTATCACGCTGAATTTTGCCAGGATGTAAAGTTGATTATGTTATGTGTTCTCTGTATTCATTAGGCTGCGGTGCATCCCCAACAATGAACAAACAGCATACTATAGCCTAAAGCAAAATACATCATTATGATGTTTAGATTTACTGTGTGTGTTTTATATGATAAATGATCCTAACACTGAGATAATGCTCATGGCAGTGGAAAATCAGAAGTTGAAGAACAATGTGGCAGACCTGAAACAACAAAATGAAAGAACAGCAGAGGTAAGAACTAAACCAGGTATGATCATTAAATGAATTAGGTAGTGGACATTGACAGTAGTTCTCATTCATTGCTAAGTTATATAACATAGTTCCAATAAAATGGATTGAACTACTGTGTCCGCATTAAGTCCATACACACAGCTCAGTAGAGCAAACAAATCCAGCACTACAAACACATCTAATCTTTAGATCTCCTGTAGTCGATATGACCTATTGTGTACACAGAGAGGATGGTGATTTAGATCCATAGATCCATTTCTCTTCCCTTTTGATTTATTGCAAGATGTATGTACTTCTGTGTATTTATGTTGTTTGTAGTTCTGGATTTGATAACATTGTGGAATGTTTGCTCTACAGCACTTCAGCACTTTGTACTTTACTCAGCATCCTGAAGATTTATTTTGTGACCTTGGTTTTCAGATATATTTGTAATTATCTAGTAGTTTGCAGATTATTTTTTTACTAAAATTAGACAACAGACCTTCCATTCCATGGATTTTACTTTTATGCTAATTAAAAGTATTGCCCCCCCCCAAAAAAAGACCTATGTATTTCTAATTAATTCATTTATTGTTGGAAAGCAATACTTTTTTTCAGTAACTTTCTTGTTGAATGAAAGCAGATTTTACTATACAGTAAATTATTATGGGTTTTTTTCTAATGTGCCTTTTTCTGCTATCATCAGTATGCTTTATGGATTTTTGCTGTAAAAATTCCCACCAAAAAAACCAGAGCGGTTGTAAGAATCATAATCAACATTTTGATACAACACCTTTCAAAAACTTTTTTTTCACTCTTAGAATGAATACAAATAGGCGCAGTTGTAGTAGTGTTTATATTCCGGCCATCCAGCCCTGCTCCCTGTGACTGCCTTGGCCTGCGGCCTCTGTGTTATCAGCACGGAGAGGCTGAGCTGCAGAGGCTGGCTGCCGCCATGAATGCAGAGCAAGACAGACACAAGAGGGAGCTGGAGGCTGTCAGACAGCGGTGCAGGAGTGAGCTGCAGGAGGCCCACAAGCAACGTAAGTAAGCTTCCAGTCACAGGACAAACACGTGGACGGTGTTCCTCAAAAATGTATGTGTTCCGGTGACAATGCTTAATGCGATAGCATACGTGTGGGAATTCAGAACCACGTGAGGAATGGATGTACTGTGTAGTATACGATCACAAGCATGACGTTTATTATAGAACATGGACATAATTCCTTAAAGATGATCATATTTATTTGTCACGATAAAACACCTGGGCACACTATGTTTTCGCACCTCACGTTATGAGGTTAGACATTTTCTGAGTATATTATACCCCAGTATAATCTTATTTCCTGTAAAAACTAAAAAACTTAAAAAAACTAAACTAAAAAATGATTCCACGGCGTTTTTTCTGCTGGCTGCTGTTGTTTTTGCTCCACAGTGGAAATGAAAGATGCAGAGATGGAGAACCTGCTGGAGAGGAAGGACTCTGAACTGGAGGAGATGAGGAAGAGCCTTAGGAATCAGGAGAGGGAGAGGCAGAACGAACTCTTAAAATTACAGATGGAGGTAAAGACTAATGAAGACATAGATAGACAGAAGATAACATGCAAATCACTATGATGCACAAGTAGCCCACATCCTGGGTTCAAAAAGATTACTGTGCACAAGACGTCATCTCTGGGACAACTGATTGTATCAGTGTTTTGGTTTGGTGCAGAGGAGAGATGAGAAGATTAGTCAAAATGTCATAAGGAGTCTGTGAAAAAAATGGTTTGTCTGCCTGCTTCTCTGTCTGTCTGTTTGTCTATCTGAATCTATATATCTGTTTATCAGTACAAGCAGTCAATTACAGCATTACTAGGCTTATTTTGTTGTTACCTTTGTTGATGTTTTGTTCCATAAACTAAAACAAAAAGGTCCATTGTGTTTACCTTGCTCTCTTTTGTCAGTTTGGCATTAAGCTGGCCAAGGTTCAGAGTACAGCACAAAGAAGTCAACAACAGCACCAGCAGGGCCCCGGCCTGCTTCCTCAGAACATCTTCAAGAGGGTGAGGAACTCCTCCCACCCCACATCTCTCAGTCCCCTGTTTACACAAACACAAGACACACAAACACACCCCAGTGCTCTGTGCCCACAAAAAGTACCAGTCACCTGTGTATATGTGTATTCACTAGAAGGAATGAACAGTTTTATAGTTTATTATTGTCAGCTGCTGTGTCACGCCTAAGCAAGTGTTGTGTTGTGTGAGTTGGGCGTTTTGATTATATTGTGTTTCCCTGTTTGTGTATATGTATGTGTGTGTGTGTGTGTGTGTCTGTCTGTCTGTCTGTGGTTAAGTGTTTATCAGTGCATGCATGGATTAACTGTGCATGTATGTCCTCAGAAGCTGCAGTTCGTCCAGGAGGAGAAGAACAGGGAGATTGCGAATCTGCGTCAGAGAATCAAGGTATTGGAAGAGCACCAGCGTGCCAGTGGCCTCAATGACATTCACCTTAAGAGGAGGAAGATTTAGCTGCCATTTCCAGGCTTGCCAATCCTTACTAATCAATGTCTCTGCCAGTCTAAGGTCGATTTGTGCGCCATTCATTGGGCTTAAGGGACTCCTTTGACAAGCTCTTTTCCAAGAGACAGCAGTTAACAGTGTTTTTCAGCTTTCCAGAGTGATTTTCTATATGCAGCTTCTTGTTTCAAATACAGTGTTTGCCAGCGAAATGTTCAGTTGTGAAGCTCTTGTGATAGTTCCTGTATTACAGAACATTTATTTTTAAAAATGAATTTGAGTATTGTCATGCTTCATTACATTTGCAACGTCATTGGCTGTGGATTGGACTTCTAGGTATTGCGATGTCACAATGACGGGACAGGTTGCATATATAGCCACAGAGGTCCCCCACACATTGAGACACATGCAAGGATCCTTTCAAAGGCCTTAATCCAATCAGATGTCTAGTCACTGGTGTCCTTAATGTATCATGCACTTAGAATGCCTCCCCATTCGAGGAATTAAATCTACGTCTCTCCTATTCACACAAAAAATCAATGATTGACTACTAATTGGCTTTTTTTTAATTCCACATAAACAAACAAGCTGTTTCACTACCCATGAGAATTCATAGAAGAAGAACTCTGAATCCTATAGTAGGTTAAAGCAGTGATGGAGAGTAACTAGTTAAAATTATTTTAGTTAATGTAAGTGATTAGAAACAATGCTGTTCTGAGTACTCATAAAATTCAAATTAAGATGCCATTTTTTAATTTTTGTTGCTTCAAATTGAGCAGGTTTAATATTTAACGTACAAGTTTTGAGTGCACAGACTCTGTCATTCTGGCCTCCCATCTCCCATACCTAATTCCACGGCCTTGTCGATGTCAGTTAAAAAGGAACCATTTCTAATTGTTAACCAGATATTGACACAATAAGCCAGACAACAACACCAAAATAGGTAATCCATTACTTTTAGGGTGGCAATTTTAAAATTTCCACAAAATCTGAAAAAAGTACTTAAGTATGTCTGGTGATCAATTCTTGTATTAGAGTTATTTACTAGTACTTTTGACTTGAGTAAAAAGTAAAGATGCAACAGTATTTTGGCTTTAACAAATTGTTTCAGCACTTGTTCCACCTTTGTAGGAAAGTCAAACATTTCCATGATTTTTAACGCAACAGCCGGACATTACATCAGAAATTGATGCTGTATCCAACATGTAGTACAATGCTACTGTATTCATACAACAAAGCTGATGAAATCATGTCACTGTACACAGTAGCTACTGTACGTCAGACTGCGGACTGTACGTCTGCGGATTCCCTCACTCACACGGACAGCGCACCTGAATGACACTGGCAGAGTTATTAGGTTAGGTGACTTTGTCTTTTGTAATCTCTTGATCTGTGCTGTCTAAAGGGGACAGAGAGGCCTAATCTCTACGAGAACATTGGGTAATTCCGTTACGTAATGTCTGAGTCTTTACCACGTCTCACCGTGAAACTAGAAGGTCCACCTTGAATTGCACAGCAGCCCCTTGACTAAACTACAATGCAAGTGATGTTCATAATCGTTGTATATATAACGTATCTCAAGCTCTCACATACGTTTGTGTTGCACGGCTGCATCTACAGGCCCCGTTTTCTTGCAATGATGCAAGACATTTTCTTGCAACGATGTTGGCCATTTGAAGGGATTGGGACAGACCTAAATAAAGGCAGGATTAGAGTCAGTGACACCACCTTAATCCCTAATCTGCGAGGGAGGAGAACGCAGGCAAAGATAGAGAGGTGAGTGTGGGGGCGTGGCCAGGGAAACACTCGGTGTCTTCCATATGTGACTTTACTAATAGCAAAGACAGACGTCCACTGGTGCTTGGCCTGTCACAGAGGAGAGCGAGACAGAGTGGGTTTAAACTATAGATCCACCATGACTGTAGCATTCGACTTTTCAGGATACCGCATTCTCAAATAAGGACCATACCGACATGAATGGGTTCGGACATCAGCCGGTCGTTGAACAGGATCTCACTTTCCATGTCCCATTAGGCAAGAAGAAATGCACTGGATTCACTTATCTTCCAAGGATTCCATGTCTGTGTTTTGATTCAGAGCAACAATTTGGGAATTTGGTAAGAAAACTCAAATGTAACTTTTCAAATGAAATGTGATCAAAACCACTGATCATACCGCAGAACTCTAATGTTTTAAATTAACTCCTTTCTGGTACCTATAGCAAATTACTGCACCTATGACACATTGCAGTGTAATAAGTGCAGACAATGTATTCCGGTTACAGTATGAGACATCTTTTTACTACAGTAATGAAAAGGCAACAGTGAGGCATATGGGTTTCATTATAAACCCTCTAGGTACATAATATTAATAGCTTCTTATCAAAAAACAACAACAGAACAGTACCGCCTGTAACATGTTAGACTTTTTATGTAAAAGAGTTAATAATATACTTATAATTCACTAATATTCAATAGTGAGCCTTACTTTTGAATCCCATAATCATTTTTGTGTGTCTGAGTGTGTCACAGTTTTAAATGCTGATCCTATTCTGGAATTAAGTTCATAACTGATTATAAGGAAGCCAGGATATGAGACATGAGAGTTTATCAAAGAGCAGATTTGAAGCAATGTGAGCTCTGAATCTGACGATTGATTCATTACTTCTTGTCTCAAAAGGAAAACTTTTCTAGATACCCTAATCTAGTTTATGTTTCTTTAGACATGATATCAATGACCACACTGACATGTATTTACAGTAAAGCAGATATTCTGGACTTTAAAGGTGCTGTAGGCAAGTTGCTTTTACAACCATTTCGGTATCATATGAAATTGGCTATCAATAAATCAAATGCTTTGAGAAAAAAAACGGTTCTCTGTATTCATCCTCTGAGAAATCTTACCAACCAATCAGGACAGCTTTCCGTTCACTGTTGTATACTTTCAAGTTCTTGCTTGGTCTTATCAAATTGTCAAACTCGCCTGCAGCACCTTTAACTCACATACTACTGCTTTGGTCATGTGAGCTGAAAATGAACTATTCCTAATCTGTGATCTGATGATGACCAATCAAATTGTTTGTGAAGGTGATATGATCTCCAGACTGCTGTAGAGATGCCAGGAGGCCAGTACACGGTGACAAGCACCAGGTTCCGCCACAGCCTCTACAGCCTGACGGACAGCTCAGGCGTCGGCCCCGAGGATGAGGAAGACAACCCCCCGCTACTCCTCACTCCCCTCCAGAAGCTCACCACAGACATGTGCAAAGACGAGAAGACCATCAAAGAACTGATCATAGGCCGCAGGGTGGGCTTCTACAAGGTCCGCGGAGAGATCGGCTATGGAACTTTTTCGCGGGTGAAACTGGCCTTCCATGCCCTCACCAAAGGTAGGGGGGAGCTGTTACAATTTTGACCATACTACATTTTTAAGGATAATTCTGGCCATTTTCGACTTAGACCTCATCGCAACCCCCAAACTTCCAAAACAGTGACGCTCATCCTGCAGTGATACATTTCTGTAAATAGATTTAAAAAAAAAAAAATCTCAAGACATGCCTGTCTTGACATGAGTATCCCGGATGCCAGGATGAGCATCGCCATTTTAAAAAGGACATGTATTGGGTTATTTTGGGATCCCTTTTCAAGTTTGTGATTGCCCCGAAGAATGGTTTTGGAGACTATAGCATGCCAAGCTGTAGGTGTAGCCATAACAAAGCATAACAAAGCAATTGATTACATTTTGGTCAGAGCCGATCTCTATGATAGAAAAATATAGAGAAATTAGATCCAGGTCAAAACTGTCTAGAATTATCCTTTAATGATTGCTTGTCAGTGTGACTTTGGAACTTATCATTAAAAAAAAAAAAAAAAAAAAGTGGAAACCAAAACAACATCATGACACCACTGACCTTCACCCCCCCCACATACACACACACACTGCTTCTCATTCTCCCCCACTGATGTCTCCCTCCCAGACAAGGTGGCCCTGAAGGTCCTGGATAAGACCAGGTTGGACGTGCAGGCTCAGCGCCTGCTGTCCAGGGAGATCTCCAGCATGGAGGGCCTGCAGCACGCCAACGTGGCCCGGCTGTATGAGGTGGTGGACACGCCCTGCCGTCTGTACCTGGTGCTGGAGTACGCTGGAGGCGGGGACCTTCACACCAGGATCTGCAACGAGGGCAAGCTGTCTGACAACGACAGCAAGATCGCCTTTGCGCAGATCCTTTCTGCCATCAAATATATGGTTAGTATCAGATTTTTTTAAACATTAAACATTAAAAATTAAACATATTATGAAAATATCTCCTAGATCATATAAACTCAAGCAAATGAGGGGAGGGTAAAAAGTGGAGAGAGAGCGAGTGTATGAGAGGCATAGGCGACAGAGAGAGAGAGAGAGAGAGAGAGAGATTAGTATAGAGGAAAGGGCATAATCCCACAGTCCTAAAACAATCTAATCAACATAAAACAACAGCATTTTCCTAGATTTGTCTTCCATCGTCCTAACAACGGTGTTAAACTCTTTAAAAGTAAGCAATTCTCTTATTCAAATGTCTCTGCAGGCAGTTTCTCTCACAGCAGGTAGAGATTGTAACATAGAGGCATCATAGTTTCATGCTTGAGGGCCACAATTTTATTACATCTTAAACTAATTCAGGATTGTTTTGGAATGTTCCCATTGTGTTTCTACCAAAAAATGTTTACAAAAAAACATTACAAAAGTAAACCATTTAAAGATTCAAAATACATCTGAACTTATATTAGGCTGTGGTGTACTCTTAAATCCTTGTATAAAAAGCTCAGTCAGTCAATTTCAGCATTAGAAAATATTTCTTTGATCAGTCGTATAACAGTATAAGAATCACAGTCCACTACACAAAAGTACACTACATTATACATGAATGTGAACAGCAGGACACACATGCAGTGCCAGGAAACATAAAGAAAAAGAAAAACATACTGTGTGGACATTAAACTAAACATATATATCATACAGCCAACATGTTATAGCTGTTTTACAGCTTCATTTACTGAAGCTCAATAAATGACCAGTACTGCATTGGCTGAGCCTGCTACTGGGTAATTATACTTTATAGAAAGTTAAATAAAAACACCATCAGTATTGGGGAGCCTTTATTACTGGACAGAAAAACATCAGTGCCAGGTCTGAAGTACACAAGGCTGTGTAATCATGGTAGTCTATTGAAAGTGAAATAACGTTTTGGGTAATTATAAAGTAAGTACTAACAGTAATAAGGTTTATGGACAGTTCTATTGGAGGCTTAAAAGGTTTGGTTAAGTAGTGTGGCAGCTTTCGCAAAGAGCCTGTTGAAATTATCTTGGTCTTAATGGATTGATACCGTCTTCAGGAGGAAAGCTTTTGGAACACATTTGCGGTGGGTAGGATTGGTGCCGATACATTTTGCCTTCGTTGGAGCAGAGTAACAAAGCAAGAATATGGACAATGAGGCATGACAAACAATAGCTGCGATTCAGATGTGAGCTCTTTTATTTTGTGAAATGCGTTTCACCATTCAAATGCATTCTATTGATTAACAATGGTTGACAAATGTGTGATTTCTATGGAATAGTACATTGTTGGAGAGCATGCTACGTTTGCAAAACATTGCCATGGAAAAAAATCATCACCTTGTATGTCGGTTTTGTGCAGCACAGCAACAATATCATCCACCGGGACCTGAAGGCGGAGAACGTCCTGTTCACCAGCAGCGCCTGTGTGAAGGTGGCCGACTTCGGATTCAGCACGCGTGTCTCAAACCGTAACGACGCCCTGGACACCTTCTGCGGCTCCCCCCCCTACGCCGCCCCGGAGCTCTTCCGGGACGAGTCCTATGTCGGCCCACCGGTGGACGTGTGGGCCATGGGGGTCCTGCTTTTCTTCATGGTGACCGGCACCCTGCCGTTCCGGGCCGAAACCATGGGCAAGCTGCGGCGCTGCATCCTGCAGGGCACCTACGCCGTCCCGCCCTGGGTGCCCGGCCCCTGCCAGAGGCTCATCAAGGGCATCCTGAAGGCCGCGCCTCTCGAACGTTACGCGGTGGACCAAATGTTAGGCTGCGACTGGCTCCTGCCCGTGGAGTTTCCTTGGTCGCTGGTGCCCCCCGACACACCGAGCCTTCTCCGCCTGCTGGACTCGGAGCCCGGGGAATTGGAGGATGAGGAGGAGGAGGTCAGGACTTCTATGGAGGAACTGGGGGTCACCATGGAGCACATACGGAACAATCAATCCGAGGACAGCCGAAACCCTGTCACTGGGGTTTATCGTATCCTCTTGCACCGGGCCCAGAAGAGGAGGGGATGTGACACTGTGCCTGTGGTTAGAGGCATGGTCCGGGACCCCAAGAGGGAGGGCCTCCGAGCTTACAAGGGCCTCAGACACACCTCTAAGTTATGTGTGCTTTCATAGCAGACCACTCATAGAGGCATCATCACAGCTTTGTTACAGGCCGGTTTTGTACACACATTTTTCTATTATTTTACTACGCACAAGGAAAAAGCACTTTATTCATGTGTTTTGCAGCAAAGTAGTTTGTATTAATAAAAACCTGTGATGTGTTTAACACTTAATAGCTTTTGATAAATTATTCAGTACTTCTGTCAGTGCATCTTATGTTTTTAAGAATAGGCTAATGTATTTGTGTGAAAGTGCCTTAGTCTTGTCATGACATGTTTTGAGGAGTGTACTCAAAGTATATACAGTATGAATGATTTGCCTCTTGTAGAAAGACTTATAATCATGATCATAATCATGATGATACTGTAAAACATTTATCAATGGCCTGAGTGAGTCAATGTTCTGAATGTATCCCTGCATACTTTAATGTTTCCTGGCGCTGAAGTGTACAGAAACTTCTTTTCTACTTTTGAACTGATTTTTTTGCAGATTTTTAGGTATGCATTCATTAGGTTCTGCCAAGAACCCCTGAAAAAAGGTTGTCCTACAAGAGAAAGTTTAAAGACGTAGGTAAACCCATTCTTTTCCTCGAAATTACTCCCTTGCTGGTAATGAAATATTTAATAAAGTGCAAGAAAACTGATGAGTCATGCAGATTTCATTGTTAAAGGCAAAGCGGGTGGCTGCTGCACCCAAACAGAGCTGATTTTCAAATTATCCTTGCAGCCGTCTTCGTGTTGTGTTTACCAAAGTTTCACTAGTGCCTGCGAGACGGCAAGTAAATAACCGGCAACAGCAGCTGGCAGGACACCAGATGATATGCAGGACCTCTCTGCAACCGGCCCAAACCAGCCAAACCCAGCCCCTCTGGCACTGAAAAGTGCACCCCAGCTCCTCCCCGTCCGACCCCCACCTACGGAAAACGGCAGATGGCGCGGCGTGGCTGCGGAGACATCTGCCGGTCAGACAATAGACGCTCTGTGCGGACCGCTGGATTTGACAGGCGAACGCGCGTTGCTATTGTGCGCTCCCCATACACATGCAGATGAGCGCCTGGAAGGGGGCGGGGCCATAGCTTTACTAGAGGAACAACAGAAAGCAGATGACAGGCCTTAGCGCCTGCTATGCAAATTTGCTGAGTTTTAAACTTTTGTTTGGTGGCACCCCCCCCCACCCCTCCAG